>JABSTQ010002464.1:0-16014 GCA_013358835.2 Ixodes persulcatus | reverse complement strand
TTTATTGGAGCGTTCGGGAGTTTATAAGTTCACGTGATCGCTAACTATGAACATGCGGACAATGAAGACCTGTTTTGTCGGGAGATGGAGTTGCGGTGATGACCTGATATCGGACGACTCGTGGCAGACGAACAAGCAAGTTTCTTCTCAGCGAAT
The DNA here is from genome assembly GCA_013358835.2 of Ixodes persulcatus. Lineage (NCBI taxonomy): Eukaryota > Metazoa > Arthropoda > Arachnida > Ixodida > Ixodidae > Ixodes > Ixodes persulcatus. Next base: position 15,858 of record JABSTQ010002464.1, on the reverse strand, counting down.
GGTAAGCCTCCAGTGTCAAGCACAGCACGTGGCTACCGACGTTGTCGACGTTTTGAACACTTACCGCTTTCGACAAAAGTGCTGGCACCTGGGCTAACTTTGTGGAAAGACTCAAAGTCTTCCTCGAGTCCAGCACCATCATGAACAGTAACTGAAAACGATCCACTATTCAGTCCGTGGGTGGCGAAACCTATCCGCATCTGCGGAGTCATGGTCGATGCGTACTCTAAGTGGTTGGAAGTTTACACGATGCCTGCCACGACGTTCAAACGCGTCATTGACGTTCTACGCTCTCGTTTCCCTACTTTTTCCCTACCGAAAATACTTTTCTCTGATAACGCGCCAAATCTTGCTTCAAATAAAATAAACAAGTTTAAAAAACAAAAAAAAACGGCATCAGGTATCACATTAGTGCACCATACTAGGGTGCCTTCATGTGCGCTTCGCATAAAGTGATGCCAACTGCCTGTTTCCCTTTCCCACACCCTCTGCAACTTCCATTTTGTTCCCCTCATTGTTTCCCCGTCCGCCGGAAAGTGGCCTTCGTGTCCATCGGTCCTCCCATCCGAGGGGGAAAATGCTAATCCTCCCTCTGTGGGTTCCACAACGCTGCTCCAAACTTGTGAGATGAGGTGCTTGTTTCCGGGAGGGTTATAAGCACCACGAATTTTCGCCGAGAACCAAAATGGCTGCTGGTTTGTCGGTAAGCGGTATTACAAAGGGGGGTGCATCACCCTAGTAAAGCGCACATGAAGGCTCCCTACACCATACCATCCTGCAACTAACGGGCAAGCAGTTCAGTGAAAAATCGCCAGGTTCTTGTTCCAGCAGCAAGCGACGGTCTCGAGTCATCTTACACGGTAAAAACACCCGCCGAAGCAATGTTCGGCGGACGAAGAGCCACACTCCTCGATCTCATGATGCTATGGCCTACGAACGAAGATCGAGAGATTCCCAGATCGGGAGTAATGGCAGTTTATTCGGTCGGACAACTCGTCTACGCAGTGGCGTCACAAGGGGGGGGGGCGGGGGGGGCGGACCGCCCCGGGTGCAGCGCTCAGGGGGATGTCGCGGCGGGCCACGAGAGCGGGGGGGGGGAGGGGGGGGGGGGGAGTCGCGGCGGGCCACGCACGCGAGAGCGGAGGGGGGGGGTCTCGGCGGGCTACCGCCCCGGGTGCCGCTGACCCTTGTGACGCCACTGCGTCTACGTGAGGAATTTCAGCGGAAGTCGGGCCTTCAATGTAAAACTTGAGTAGATAGAAAAGGCTCTATCTTGGTTGACCAGAAGGTGTCATTCCTCTGAATATGTTGGATATCAATGCTCTTGAGTGTAAATATAACGAAATCACAAAACTCTCTTTGTGTATTGTGTAACCGCCCTTGTATTTGGTAGTAGAAGCTATGGTGGTGATTTGGACCTTTCACACCAGGCTCCTTTTTCTTATTTTTCGCCTCATACTCCTCTGCGGTTTCAGTAGGCTTCAAGAATCTTTTGGAACGGGGACACTTTACGTCAACGAGGCCATTTGTTCCAAGTAGTCAATCAGGGAATGCTGCTAGAAATCCGTCCCTCATTATAACGGATAAGCCGCACTTCTGCACAGGGCAGTTTTCCTGTTCCACGTACAGCTGTAAAGCAGCATCCTCACTGATTCTACCATATTCTGTTGCGGGTGAAGAAAGGTCTTTGGGTACACGATAGTTGAAACAAGTCTGGCACTGTACGTTGTGGTTCGACGCCCACTAATGTCGTCGTCCTTATAGAGCCTCATCATTTAATCCACATTTAATCATTACCTCGTCACCTCATATAGCTCTTTATCAACAGTAAGTACAATAGGCTACAGCCATATTACAATCCAACAATTGAAAAATTGAATCGTTCAGTCCTTCAATATGTTTATTATTTATATAATGTTATTACCTTACATTACCTATACTTCGTTTCACTTTATCTGCGAGCGAAGCCAAAGCTAGAAGCGCGAGACCAGCGCTTTTTGCATTTCTCCCCAGCTCCGTGCTCGCGCTTCCAGTTTTGCCTTCGCTCGCACATAAGGTGAAACTAGGGTGCCTCAATGTTCTTCTGTTTAGGGTGATGCCACCCTTTGTAGTACCCGATGCCGACAGCACGCGCCCACGGGTAAAATACAAAGAAATCGACGAAAACAAAATGTCGCCATAGCACAGTCAGCGCCACAAGCGCGTGCAAGGACAAGCTCTTTCACGCGCTTCTGAGCAAAAAATAAAAATAAAAGTGTGGGACAAAATGGCCAGATGTCTCCACCCTAAGCAAAGCGCACATGAAGGCACCCTAGGTGAAACGAAGTATAGAGACGATCGACGTCCATCGTCGATCTTCAAATACTTAAGCGCGAAACACGTGCGTGTCCAAACTGTCCGATTCGGCGTGCGAACCGCCGGAACGACCTTCGAGGGCGAGGGTTTTCGTAGCCTCCGGTGCGACGAAAACCCTCGCCCTCGAACGTCCGTTCCGGTAGTTCGCACGTCGGATCGGACAGTTTTGACGCGCATGTGTTTGGCCCTTTATAGACCGACACGCTGCTTACAAACAAGCCCTCTTTGCCCACACCATGGTGTGGGCACTGCGCGTGCGCAGAAACCGAATCCGCGCAAAGTGAAGCGTCTGCGTCTGCGCAGTGCCGTCAACAGCGCCACCGCAGCTGCGTGACGTCAGGGCCGCGTGCCGGTCTATACCTGTATATAAATTAGACGCACAAGGGGGGGGGGGGGGGGGATCGGTGGCCGAGTGCATGGTCTAGCGCACACCAGCTCGGAGCACGTGAAGCGAAAGCTCGCGCTGCAGAACCCACCCGCCCCTGCCCGTTTCGTTCTGGAAGATCATCGTACCGGCGTGCGGTCGTGTATCACTACTGAGTGGTGCACGTTAAAGACCCCAGGTTTGCGGTTGTACCGCACTGGCTAAATTGCTCATCTACAGCTGAGACACCAGACGCCCACTAAGGCAGACTAACTTCCGGCTGTATAAACATACACACAACAATTTGCAATGGACCTCTTGGCGAATATGTGCTGCCACCTAGACACGCGAATCGGTTCGAGACTAGGTGACTGGAAAACAACGCGCGCCCAAGGCCTCTCCCACCCGTTCCACACCCAAAACGTCAGCTACATCCTGTTCACCCATTGAGGCGATGTGACCTAGATACGGCTCCCCCAAGCTCACCTTTGTCCCCATCGTGCGTAATCTTCCGCCCCGAGGTCGACACAACGAAACCGCTCAAAGGCGAGAAATGCAAGATGGCGGATTGTTTGGAACTAGATACTCTCGAACCCAGGCGCATGAAATACTCCGCGCATGCGCACCGCGTATTTCTACAAAAGGTCCATTAGACGCACAATCACAAAGAACACAGCATGCCGCCTCTTTTCTTTGGATCGTCTTTTTTTTAAACCAGAGCAAGCTCGCGCGTTTTCTTTTTTGAGACGGTTAGAACGGTCGCACATAAAACCCGCGTTTTTCCTACCCGGCCTCTCATTATGTGTAGTTGGTTATAACTAAATAAGCTATAATAATGGTGTATTATTCCTATTTAGTTTCAGTTTCAGTCAGGGGAAAGGAGGTTCGCGGGAACTAGAGCCAATAAATGAGCTGCGCTTAGAGTATCGGCACTCTCTTCCCCGACACTGTTGTGGGCGCCGCCATTTTGGTGCTTGTGCAAAGCAGGCGCAACTGCCGATCGTCATGATTCAAAAGTGCAACTTCCTCAGCATTAGATTCGGTGTTAGGAAGGTCATGTAATATTGCTTTGCTTTGTCGCAAACTGTTTAAAGTGGAGGACGGAAAAGCGTTTCTTGTGATTTCAGATAAAGCTTCAAATAACTGGCAACCATGATTTTAAGCCACAATATGGCCAAGTGTCGCTACTGTGAAGCGTAGCTTATTTAATGACACTATTCATGCCCTTGTTCAAGAAGCCTGTAATACCTGGAGGGGCCATGACGTAAGCCCCGTGGATTCCACAAGCCACTACCTTTTGACACCTGCCTCTTACTCATTGTTCCCGCTAGTGCCAGTAAATTAGCTACGCTTCAGAGTAACGACACTTGGCCATATTGTGGCTTAAAATCATTAAAATCATGGTTGCCAGTTTTCTGAAGCTTTATCTAACATCACAGGAAATGCTTTTCCGTCCTCCACAAATGTTTAAACAACCCGCGACAGGGCATGGCAATATTGCATCAGCTTCCTAGCACTGCGTCTAATGCTGAGGAAGTCGCACTTTTGTATCATGACGATCGGCAGTTGCGTTTGCTTTGCACAAGACCCAAAATGGCGGCGCCCAAAACAATTTTGGGGAACGGAGTGCCGATACTTTAAGCGCAGCTCATTTAGTGACTCTAGGCACGAAGTGAACTCGGGTGTATTCTTTTCCTCTTCGTCTTTATTGTTTATTGATTTCGATCATATCGAATAATGAACACATTATATCACGCTACGCTTGTGCAATTATTTGTCTTATATTTATTAACCTGACCCAGTACTTAAACCATTCATTTATCGATAGTAAATCTTCCAATATATTTTCTAAATGTGAAGGTAAAAAGACACGGAGATTGATGATGATACAGACGCCAACGCCGCCCTCGAAAATTTCTTGAATATTAGAAATCAGCAGTTTTGTCTGCCATCCGGCAGGTAGCGCTACAAAACACCCAGACAGTGTTTAATTGTTTTTAAAATTAGCTGAGCTCTAAATTTATCAAGAAACCAAAGCAAGATCATTGTCATAATCTAATATATCGCAATGTATATCTATTCCATACAATAATGTTATTCCAATAAATCAGTTTGATGTCCATAAAAGATATGCGTCAAAAACCGGTAAGTTTGATGGGCTCCTGGAGCGTTATGACTTTGAAAATGAAAAAAAGCCATCGTCCACTTCTTGGGCAACCATTGTAGTTCTAAATGTTATAAACGATTTTATCGTAGTTTTATTATTTCCTTAGCGGCATTTGAACTACCGTGACTCGAGGCACAAAAAAGTGCTACGTTTGATATAGAATATCTCAACAAAACTTTTTTACACAACATTACATATTTTTCTGCATATTATCAATTATAAGCACTACATTTCTAGCTAATTTCATTGCCCTAGCGCATGTCATTAAAAACTTATTTGTGCTGAAAAAGTACAATTTTAGGGCAATATTTGGAGAGATGAACAAAACAAAGTAGTGCAAATATCAAAAAAGTATTTCGTTACATTCTGCTCCGACATCATCTTAACAAAACTGCTCTATTGGAACCGTGTTATCTTTAATAGATCGTTCATGAAATATGAACCAGCGGAGCAAGTGAGGGTCCGCGCCATCATATTCGCAACGCTACAAATGCGCATGAACAGTATAAACCAATACATACATAATATCAAATGAAAGAGGATTGCATTCTCTTTCGAACGACATTGATCCCAGAAAACAGTATTCGAAAGAAGATGAGTAATGACCTGCCAAAAAGTACTTCAATTGCCACATTCAGTGGGACCGTGGCCTTAAAGGACTCTGGACTTTTAGCACAATTTTAAAAGCAGCCGATTCCAGAACAGCACGTGTGTGTGTGTGTGTGTGTGTGTGTGGGTGTGTATGTGTAGCGACAAGTGATTATTAACACTGACCGCCGGCTTTCCTCCTCTTTCCTTCTTTCCTCCTTCCCCATCTCCTGTTTCCTTTCTCTGCTCTTCTTTACGTGTCCCTCTGTTTTTCAGACGGGACATCGTCGGCGTTTTTCCCGCATGACAAACTCCGTCTTCTCTACACTTTACGGAATTCCTCCTCCTCCGGTCCCAACACTACCCCAAGTGTTCTAGTACATTGTAGTACCGCCGCGTGAAGCCAGCAGCAACAGCTGACGCCATTTTACGAACGCCGTCTGCTGCAACGTTGGTCTTCTAGCCAAAGCCGAACGCCCGGTGTGTCGGATCAACTGCCTTCGCCTGCGCGCCGCTGGCAAAGACGACGAAGCTCAGACACGCCGACGGCGATTGAGCAAGCAACTACAGTATCAAACTGCCTATTACAATTCATCTTCATCTTTTTTTTTTTTGGTACTATACACATGGAAGTAAACAAAAAACCAAGGAAGAAAAGGAAACTGAAAAAGAAAAAGAAAAGGAACGCGGTGGTAGCCGACGCGCGTGACAGGGAAGTAAAATCCGACTGCAGCGCCGCTAGTTCTCGTGACCGCCATCTGGGCCACTCGCCTCCGCAGGCGAGAATAGGGAGCTGCAAAACTGAGCTTGCTCCAGTAACGTTGGCTAGAACCAACGGATTTCGCGATAACACAAAAGGGCGTTACTTTTTTCTCTTATTTATTCCTGAGAAATCGCATAGAGTTCCTAGGAGTCAGAGCCACAAAATGGCGGACAGAAGTAGTCATCCCCCGGTTGTCAGACTACGCTGCTGTGGTTGCCAGACCCAAAATCTCCTTAAATGGCCTCTGACACGCCAAAAAAAATATTTTTTTTTCATGCTAAACGTTACAATGGCATATCAGGACATTACAAAAAAATTGTTTCACTATAGAGTTGCGTAGTTTTTTTGTTAAACATAGAAATATGAGGCCCAATTCAAAGTTCCCGCCGTGCACTGTGACGTAACAGTGTACCGCAAGGTGTCGGGGCGGTCAGAAGGGTGGCATCGCCGGAAGTCACGTGAGTTGTATCCCTCCTCGTGCTTACCGCGAGCGCGTGTAATATTTTTTAATATTTTTGTTATTCTCCGCACCTCCACGAGCGATCCAAGCAGACAAGGCTTCTTTTATTTGCTTTTCATCGCTTAATGTTGCTGTAAAGGTAGAAGAAGCGGAGTCAGTGAATTTACGTGATCAACTACAATGCCTAGAAGGTGCTGTGCGAGGGACTATCCCGGTATTTCAGCAACTGAAGAAGAGATCACACTGCATGCATTTCTGAGAGACATACATCGGCCGCATGAGCACCCAGTAAACAAGTTCTACTCCTGCTCTAGACAAAATACGTAATTTGTGCTCGACGTTTACTTGTACTTGGTACACTCACCAGTTCGTATTCTTTAGACGGCAGGCATCTACAGCCTGGAGAGTATCCGATGATTCAACGACCTCGGTGTCTCAACCTTCAGCAATGCGATCGGGCGTGTCGTATGCTAGAAATCCTAATTTCTGCGAGCGTTCTAATTTTTTTTTTTTTTTCAAAACTTGATAGCTTGTTTTGCGCCCAGTATAGCCCTGTATTATCGGACTGACGGCATGCACTCGTACACTGGCTTGTACTCGCAACGCTTTCATCATTGACCTCCATCACGTCGATCCACTGACTCTTCGTCCTCAAATTTTACAGCACGCAAACTAACCAACGGTGCAGGGATAAAGAGCTAGTGGAACTGAAACTTCGTTTTCTACGATCGCTCGTACGAAGAGCAGAATAATAAAAAGAAAAAAAGTCTTAGGCACGGTCGCGGAGAGCACGAGGAGTGAAACTCACGCGACTTCCGGTTAACCCACTTTTAGTGACGTAGCTCGATGCCTCCTTTCTGACCGCCCCGACACCTTGCGGTACACTGTTACGTCACAGTGCACGGCGGGAACTTTGAATTGGGCCTCGTATTTCTATTTTTTATAAAAAAAACTACGCAACTCTATAGTGAAACAATATTTTTGTAATGTCCTGATATGCCATTGCAACGTTTAGCGTGAAAAAAAAAATATTTTTTTTGGCGTGTCAGAGGCCCTTTAAGAAGGCCAAACTCTCTCAGTATAAACAGCTCCGCAAGAGTCATGTAACAGTAATACCTCTAACTTATGTTAGAGGTATTTTTTACCGCAAAGACGCATAAACCAGAAGTACCATTTCGCACAGTAGTGTCGGAGCGGGATTCCTGGCTCAGAGCAGTTTCAGGATATCTGCAAGCCCAGCTCAACTCACTGCAGATTGCTGACCCTTTTAACATTCCAAACTCATTGTCCGTTCTAAAATTCTTAAAGGACACCAATCCCGAACGATGCAGCGCCTTTAGCATAGATGTGGAAGAGTTGTATTACTCCATGCCCCATGACGAGCTCATGAAGAGCGTAAAAGAATGTATTTTTGAACGCAACGATGAAACAAGGTTTAGGACCAAAAGTGGAATCTCGGTAGAAGGGTTCCTTGAGCTTTTGTCTACGTATTTAAAATCCACGTTTATCGATTGGCAGGATAACGTATATGTTCAAAAGTCAGGTGTTTGTATAGGTTCAAGAGTGGCCCCTATGCTGAGCAGTATTTTTCTAGGTAAAGTTGATAGGGCCCTTGAGCACAGGCTGGCGAGAAACACCAAAAAAGTTGTTAGATATGTTGATGATTACTTGGTTTTCGTAGAGAAAAAAGATTTTACTAGTACAATGAGTGAAGTGCTAAGGACGTTCGCGGAGGAAGGGTTAGGACTTCGCTTCACCTCCGAGACTCCTAAGGAGTACAAAATTCAGTTTTTAGATATCCTATTGGACGTGAAAGAAGATCACGTATGCTGGATGCACCACCCCAGATCCACGAAGAAATTACTAGATTATCGTTCGGCACACTCAAAGCTCGTGAAGAATGGTATTGCGTATTCTTGCTTACAGTCAGCGTTGACGAAAACCTGTTTTCATAAGATGAAAGAAAGCTTCGCAGCACAGGTCGCTAGACTCAGAGACTCTAACTTTCCTGACTCAGTTATAACTTCAGCTTGTGATAAGGTGACTCGATTCATAAAGAATGAGTCTAGAAAACCTGACAAAGAAAAAGCTAAGATAGACAAAAAGAATGTCGCGGTTATTCCTTATATTCATCGTCTTTCACACGGGTTAAAGGGCGTCGGTTCGAGGTATGGGGTCAACGTAATTTTTTCTGCGCGTAACAAACTAAGCAGGATTATAAACGTGGTAAGCGTGCCGGCAGGAAAAGTAAGCCAGAACTTTTTGGATGTCGCGTCAACCATGGCATGAAGTTCGTGTCCTGTGCCAAGGGGGCAGTTTATGAAATACCTTTTTCATGCGGTCACTCATATATAGGTCAGACGGGGCGTTGCCTCAACATTCGTCTACGCGAACACCACAGTTCATTACACGGTAGCGCGTACTCCCATTTAGCTGTCCACTGTCGTGATTGTGGGTGTGAGCCAAGATTTAGGGACACAAACGTGCTGTTTAAACACAAAGATCAGCTATCAAGGGAGATAGTTGAAGCGTATCATATAGCAAAACGAAAACCCGGGTGCGTGAGCCAACCATCCATCAACCTAGTGGACAATGAGATAGTTTTTTTGGACATGGGTTGACCAAAGAATTGAAGATCGAGATTGAAGATCGAAGAAAGAAGGAAGAAGACGCGATGCCTTATACCTGTGCTGGTGTGTTTTAGTGTGCTGGTGTGTTTTAATTTCATTTAGAATGTGGCGCGCGTAATGGCGAATGACTGGTAGAAGAGGAAGAAGCAGCAATCCTCGCGTGTATTTCTCTGTATGTCTTCTGAGTAGATAGTTGATAGTCAGCGCTTCGTCCTGTGTGTTCTCTTCCCTTCTTGTCCGTGTGTTATTCGCGCTGTTTTTCAAATATGTAACAGGCGCCCCGCTGCGGCGAGACGCCGAAACACACTTGCCCCGACCGATGGAATGTCCGCTCGTGCTTCTCGCGTTCCTCGGGCTACCGCTTCTTTTCTCGTCGTTTTGAAAACAATCTTTCAGGTTATCGCCGCTGCAAAAGCTGTGCGCTCAATACCAGACTCCCCGAGAAATGCTCTGTGCTACCAGATGCTCGCGCTCCAAATCTGCGACCGGGCACTCTATGGCTCCGTCATTGAACGGCCAGGCTTTGTGATTATAAAGGAGGCTATGGTAGGGTTGGTTAGAGTGTATTCAAAGCAAAGCGCACATGAAGGCACCCTAAGACAAATTTTCGATTTCACCAAAGCGCAAACTGCTTCGATTCATATAACGACAACGCTGCATATTGCAGTAGACACTTCCGATTTTCTGCTGCATCGTGTTCTCGATTTCTCTTTACTTTACCTAACTTTTGGGACGCCTAAATATAAAAACAAAAATAAAACTTTTTCGGAATTAAAGTCACAGTAAATATAATTATGAAAAAAATTGAAAATGAAATCTTGCGAACATTTTCAGCTTTTTTTTTTTTTTCATTCGCTTTCCAAAAGAACCACTACATAATCGGTAGTTACTGAAAATAAGAACCAAAAGGTTCGCTTTACAAAATCGATTTGCTGGCGGAAAAAACAATTGGAATGTTGAAGAGAAAGAAGACGAGGAACGGCCACCGCAGAGGGAGATGGCCCTCAGTATGTGCACCTCAATGCCCAGCGTTGGAAGGCTCGTTTACCTCTACGCTGTGAGTATCGCCGCGTTGTTCTAAAGCGGAGAGGGACTGCTACAGTCCCTTAACAACATAAAAAAGTGAGGAAGTGGCTAGCATCTCATTATCTCTCCGCAGCCAATGAGGTTGCGGTATTGGCCAATAAGAATGCCCAAGAACCCATTGCGAAGCAAGAAGCGTGGACATATTCAGTAACACCCTGCGTTTCTTCAGCTGTTCGTCACTATGCGGAGCGCAAGTCCGTCTGCTTGAACAGCGGTTACGGTGACGTGAGAACACCGAGCTCTGATTGGCTCCGATTGGAAGGATAGCGGGTGGATCTCAAGGCAGGTGGGATTGAGGTCTACGCACTATCCCTCCGTCAGAGCCAATGAGAGCTCGGCGTTTTGACGTCAGTGCGACCCCTGTTCAAGAAGCAGACGGACCTGCGCTCCGTATAGAGTTCACACGGTTCAATGTGGAACGAAGTAACAAAAGTGATGGCACGTATCCTGAACGAGGCCAGTGGTTCAAGAACAGAGCCGTTTATACTGAGAGAGTTTGGCCAATGGGCGGAGCTTGTTGGCCGCTAGAACAAGCGGATTTCGCGGGAACACAATATGGCGTTACTTCTTTGTCTTGTTCATTCCTGAGAAATCGCGTAGAGTTCCTATGAGTCAGAGCCACAATATGGCGGACGGAAGTAGTCATCCCCCGGTTGTCAGACTACGCTGCTGTGGTTGTCAGGCTGTCAAAATCTCCTTAAGAAGGCCAAACTCTCTCAGTATAAACGACTCTGTTCAAGCACATATTCAAGTGACCTCTATAGTCGGTGACAGGTTAAGGGTGCGGTTCAAGCCCCTTACACAAAGCCCTCCACTCTTCTCACTTTAGCAGATATCGAACGTTGGAAAGGAGGCGAGGAGAGACTTCGCCACCTCTCCATTGTTTTATATGGTAAAGATGAAAGGATGGAGGCAGTTTGTACTGCTCTCTTAACCTGTCGCTGAGCCCACACAGTCTCTCGTGAAACGTGGACGGATAAAGGGACTGAAACTCTGTTCCCCTTCAGTGCCCATTCACTTACGCTCTTTGGAATGCGCTGCAGATCTCAAACTTGCTGGCTCTGGTGGGCGAAACGGCATACGGTGTCGCTGTCATCGGTAGGCTGGAGGAAGAAGGTACGTCAGCACAAGGATTACAATATTAAAGCAAAATGTGCGACGGCGCACCATTGTTGTCCTATTTTTTCTCTTTGAGATAGTACTCAACTTAGCACATTTAGGACGTTGTAGTGATAACTGCGTAGTTGTAATTATGCTACTGAATTTGGCGAAATTGTGCCAGTGTATTACGAAGAAAACAATACATGGACTTGCACGTGTTATCATCGCACAAAACCAATGATCATTCCTTCTTGTTCTTGTCGAGGAAAACAATTTGGCGGTTCAAAATATATGCAGCAAAAGGTACGCTCGCAGCAGCAAGGTCCTTCACAATGGCCGCTGTTGTGACGTCAGTGCAAGCCATATTCAGCGTCACTATAGTACGTGACGGCTTAAGAGTAAAGTGGAAGCTACTACCCCCTCTTTCCACTTAGAGATGAGTAGACGCTGCTTGCAAGAGGCAGTAACCCCCCTCTAGCCGACGGCTCGCCTCTCGTCGTTCGACGTGCCACCATTTGGGGGGACAGATGGGATGGGACAGCTGCTAAGCATATTTCGAAGCACTGCCTTTAGATTGCGTTTCACTGTACTCTATGGAACACACAGTTTTGAAACGAACGTCTAGATGGCACTTCAAACGACTGAAGGGAGTGAGGGGGTACCCGCCATCGCGGGAGTACCACAACTGAGGTAGCCAAGCAATGTTGACCATATTCCACATTCCTTCCCTTTGGTACGTTGGCGCGATGTCTGTGGTTGGATGGTATACTTCGGATATCAGCTTGCCTTGGTTGGGCCTGGGAAAGGAAGAGTCAGATTTCCCATACATTTCTTCCAGGGCACCAGATTCTGATATGTCACGTCTCCCTTCTTGTTTTGAAACTTTTTCCAGTTTCTATGTCTTCTGCTTCAGAGCTCACCACTGGGTACATCCAGACAAGCATCAACGCCTTGCTGAGGACAGTGACTATCACCGTCTGCGCTTATTGGATCTTGTCTGCCAACAACGTGAGTTGATTCCTAAACAGCCCTCGCAATAGACCCCTTTCAAAATACTGCCCTTTGTTGGCAGCTGTGACTCCCTGCACAATGGCGGACTAAAACCGCAGTGTCACGGCACACTTTATGCGTTTGGTTATATTAGAAGCCAAGAACACGCCCACAGAAAAAGTAATGAGCTCAGTGACGTTGCGCGTTCGAAGCTGTTTAATTGGCTTCTCGGCTCCTAGCGTTGACTGCGCTCTGACGTTCGCTATCTTATGGAGTGGCTTGCACGTTTCACGGTGTCAATTGTTCCACCAATGTGCAGTGCTTCCGACCTTCTAATCACTGGCACGTGACTTTCAAAAATATTATACTTCCCATCGAAAATAAAAAATCCCAGGTTGATTAAACGGCTATTTTGTGCACGAAAGCCTCGGCCCTTGCACGTGCTTGATCGCACGAGCGGAGGAATGGCGTCAAACAGATGCCCTACTTGCAATCGTGTAGTCTATGGATTGCGTCTCGCACCAAATGTACCGTTACATATACGTCACACTCCAATGTATCTTCGAGGGCGGGGCTGTTGGCATACTTTTTGGGCTCTGAGTTTCGGTAACGTTAACTAGGGCAGCCATTTTCTGAACTTTTTGCAGGTCAAGGAAAGCATGGCAAGTTCCTCTCGCGAAGCCTTCTACTCTCCATTTTAGCAGAGCGAGCGCTGGAGAGGAGGCGGGACGCGGCGAGGACTGTCTCGCCTTCTCTCCGGCGGCCGCTCTAAAAAGTGGGCTTCGCAGAAGGAGCTTCTCCTGCTTTTCTTAGCCTGCAAGAGGGTTATAGCGCAAAGCCTTTTCTTTAACGAACTTCAGCAACTGCTATGACTTAATTCTGACGATGTCCTACAAACTTCTAATTGGGACATGCATGCTAAAATTTCTGGAAACTTAATTAGAAAATTTCCCTAATTGATGCGCTATTAATCAAGCTACAATGGTGCCCTCACACCCCTCGCAGTCAATAAAGTTCTTGTGAAAAGTAAAAATCGCGTTTTCTCAAGAGCCGCCCCGTATTTTTTCCTATTACTTGAAAGAAAGAAACCAATTACCCTGCACATTTTAACTTCCGCTTGCAGCAGCGTTGCCCTGTATACGCTTCAATGCTTGCGCATGCATCTTTCCAGGGTGACCAAAAGGGCATGAAGTTCGCGTTTTATCTGATCTTACTCCGAACCGTTGGCAACGTGATGTACGCCTACGGCAATGTACTCTACGAGGTGTACCTTATGGTAAGGCCGGTCTCTGCGACTTCTTATTTCTTTCCTTTTCTTTGATATGCCCGTAAGCGCCGCTTGGGTGAGATGCGAGAAAAAGAACACCGCCCTAATGAGCACTACTAGAATGATATTAAAATAACACAAAACTTAGCTTGAGATTATTTATAAAAATAGAATGAAGTCTGGGGAAACACCTACGATCGGTCTCAGCAGTAGGCCCTTGCGTGCGTTGATTAGGATTGAGAGCGCGAAAAGTAAAGCAACCACTTTGTGTTCTCTCTAATCTCAAGCTCTTCTGGAGACGACCTTACATTCGCGCTTGTCGGATGAGCGAAAGAAGGACGTGTTCGATTACCTCATGGCTCGCCCCTCCCCATAAAACCTAAGACATCGAGGTTTATAAACTGTAATCTGCAAGTAAAAAGCAAAGATAAATACCATCATTATTGTCAAAAACAACATTCAGTTTAAAGCGGTTCCAAGCGTATGTTGTCGTTTCTCCGCAATTCATCCTAATGGCCCTCTTTTTTTTTAAATAATATATATATATATATATATATATATATATATATATATTCGATGTAACAGCTTTAATGGTTTGTTTAGCGAAATGGGTGCGCTGAAAGGGTGTAGCGATGGATGCAAGTTGCCGGAGCTTTTAACGCCCACGATGGTGCAAATAAAAGAGTGCGTAGCCAATTCGATATCCGAATCCGTCAACATGGGAAAAAGAAATAATGCTGGCCAAGAAATTGACGTGCAATGCACCAATTTAGCAATAAGTTTTGTAGTGGAGAACAATTCTCCCCTGAAACATTTTGCTGATTTTTAGCTTTTTTATTTGGCATTCCCAAAATATGTATATCAGTAGAGCCTCTTTTGTTTACTGTCGTAAAACAGTGGGTGGCAAATGCATGTAATCACATAATAAAATAAATTTCCACATATACCAGGGGAAAAAAAGTCTCATTGTTGCATTTTTGGAGAGTCAGTTTAGATTGCTCCAATGTTGTTCCAATGACTGGAGTCGCTAAGAATCGTGACCACCACGGCTTCGACGTGGTCGTGTCGAAGGCGAAACCTTGTGCTCGCGCGCCTAGCCTCTTGCGAGCCGATAGCCGAGCTTGCATGCCGGCCCTCATTTTTTTTTTTATAGCATGCACTGCCTGTACGATAGTCGGCAATAGGAAAAGAAGACTAAATTACAACCACGCGCACTACTAAATGACAACCTTAAACCTAATAAATCAACTAAAGTGAATGTTTTGATACAAAATGCAATAACAATCAACATTACACGAAATGATTGTTTAAACGAGTGTTAAATCAAGAAACTGTAACAGATTTGTCTATGGCTCTAAATGCTTTGTGAATGCTGTGACAACGTTGACGACTGGTGGATCATGTTTTTACGGGTGATTATCCCATTCATTCTATAAACGCGAGGGAGTGAGGTACTTCACAACTGCAAAGATTGCCTTAAACATTCGGTTGGCGGCAACGTTGACTGTGGTAGCGGAATTTTTTTTTTTTTTTAAGCAATAGAGGTTTTGTCAAAATTGTCTGACGATATCGAGAGAAGGGCTGAGGCTCTATAGCAATTAGAAATGCATATTGCGCATGTTCTAGAAAAGAATGCGCGCCTCCAACCCTTTGTGTACTAATGAGAACGTTGTTTTTGCTTCTTCTTCTTGTTTTATTTTTTTTTCCGCAGCCGAATTCGCTTATGAACAGCATCGCCCTGTCATCCACGGTGAGAAAACCAATGTTTTTAGCATTTCCGTGAGCACGATTGTTCGTTAGTTCAATTAATAAACCGACTCTTGCGACAAAGCACCGTCACTCTAATTATTCTCCGTACACGGAAGACGTTATCATACGTTTAATGATTATATATAACGATTAGATATAGCTAAATTATGTATCTAGTCATAAAATATCTTATCTCACCCTGCGGTGGTTGCGATCAAGATGGTGGCGACTGTTACATCTTAGGTAAAAAACGAAGAAAATGTGAAGTAGAAGAAAAAGACCCAGGGCGAACGTCTAAACATCTTCCTCCTCCCCGGTCTTCGGATTGTTCAAATTGT
>JABSTQ010002463.1:0-27812 GCA_013358835.2 Ixodes persulcatus | reverse complement strand
TTCAGAACGCCGCGCTCCGATTCATTTCGATGGAAGGATAATAAGTAGACATCGAAGCCAGCTGCCTCGAGGTGTACCCACTATTTCTTTAATCGGAGCCAATCAGAGCTCGGCGTTCTGACGTCACTACAACCCCTTCAAAAGAAGCGGACCAACCTTCGCTCCGCGTTGGCGACAGCCGCCATTCCATTGGCTGCTAAGCGATACTAAGATGCTGGAGACACGCTCTACCAAGCGTTTCATTGGCCGACGGTGATTGTACACCAAGTCGATGTTTACAAACAAGCCAGCCTTGGGCCACACTAGGGGTTGGCACTGCGGTTGCGCAGAAACCCAATTCGAGATTGTCTGCGCATGCGTGGTGTCGAGAGCAGCGCCACCACGGTGGCGTGACGTCAGAGTTGAGTTAGCCTATACGCAAATTGAATAGTGTTTTGGGTATTTTACGTATAAAGGTCACGGATACAACTTTTCCTATAATTTGCGAGATCTGTCTTTTCTTTTTTTTTATTAATTTTAGCGTTCTTGTTTTCATTTTATGTCGCATGAGGCATTTTATTTATAAGAAAATCCCGAGCCGCGGAAAAGTAAAAGAGAAATGAGGGACCCGTTGAAACATTATTACGACGCCAATCGCGTCCTCGGAACGGAACGTAAAATGGGGTTATGAAGGCCGTTACGTCGGGCTCCGTTCATCGTAATGTCTCGGAAATTTTGAAAAAAAAAGTAGAAACAAATTATGAGGATAATTAAAAAAATGTTTGCTCACGGGTTTTTTTAAAACTTCAGCTGACCGCACTGTTTTATTAGCGCTTTTCGTACAACAATGCTGTCTCCATTCGATGCTGTGCAGCTAGGAACGCGCCGTATGATCAGTTCAGTTGCGATTGCGCTGCGAGAAACAGTTGAATGAAACTTGATGTTTGCAGAAAAGAGTAGCGTGCAGTGATCACTCTTTGTGTGTGTGTGTGTGTGTGTGTGTGTGTGTGTGTGTGGTGTGTGTGTGTGTGTGTGTGTGTGGTGTGTGTGTGTGGTGTGTGTGTGTGTGTGTGTGTGTGTGTGTGTGTGTGTGTGTGTGTGTGTGTGTGTGTGTTTAGTACCGATATTTATCGAACACTTTGTGCAGAGCTAGGAAAGAGTTTAGAATAATTATAGTCATAATTATAAGTATAGTTGTAATTATAAAAAGAGTTATACCTATATTTATAGTTATAGTTACAGCTATATTTTCTCACGCAACCCCGAAATTTCAGTAATTTGTCCGTCCATTTAATTTTCCATGCATTTTCCGTGTAATTTTGCGGGGAAATTGATATTACCCGACATCATGGTGCATCATGGTGCCAGAACCTGACACACAGGTCACGTGGCACACTGACGTCAGGTCACTGCGTCACGGGACCTGACGTCACGCAACGTTACACTACCCGAAGTTACGTACAATCAGGTAAACTAACGTTCTGGTATCACGTCACACGCATATGATTTCAAACCGCGATGCAAAATCACGGCTGGTATCATGACGTTGATTTGTATCTTAAAGGGACAATGAAGACGATTTTATTTAATTTTTTTTAATGGTGTTTCTATGCTTCTTGGGAACATAGCATGGTTCCCAATTTTTTGTAGACATTTGTGACGCGTATTTCTGTGCCTACGAAAGAAGTAAAAAAACCGAAACTGAACAATCTCCATTCTCGTTTCTGGGCCTCCGAAAACGGAGGTGACGTGAGGAGTGACGTCAAGTGTGAATAGTCGGTATCGGTAGTATTTAGGAGATCGGGACTCTGGTAACCGCGGTGGGTTATAGCAGCGCGGTTACGCGGTCGTTTCGCCGAATCTGTCAACATGGACGGCAATGCCGCTTTTGCGAGCGAGTTCGAGCTTCCGTTCACTGACCGTGTGGCGGACCCGACGGAGACCGCCCAGCCGGCAATGAGCGGCCCGCACGCCGAAGGACGGACGCGAGGGACATGCCGAGGGGAAAGCGGTAGCGATCCGGCCGTTCCGGGATCCGGTTCCTCCGCGGACGTCCTCTTTTCGTCGTCAAAGAGCACGAACAGCAACCCACACGTGAAAACTAGCGTCGCCCGAACGAATACTGGTCTTTAGTCGACCGTTAGAACAGCCATCTACAGCTACCATTTTGCAGAATCCTTCGAGTACCGTGTTCTTTTTTTTTATTTTATTTTGGTTGCCCATAGTTGCTCGTTACCCGTTTCGCGTCCAGCGTAGCAAAGAAAAAAAACAATTATGCTGCTTTATTTATGGTTTAGTAATCATTTCCGGTCCGATTTATACTTTTCGTGGTTATTCAAGCGGAAATTAGAACAGTATTCCTCAAAATCGCGAACCAAAACGTGACCGAGGGCACGTTTCTCGTTTCGCCCAATCGCGGACGCGTCTTTTGTGACGTCGCGCTTCTTGGCCCCGCATCGGTCACGTGAGCTCCGCTTCTCCTGGCTTCTCCCGCAACTCTTGGGGCGTCGCCCCAGTCGATCCCGGTGCGATTATTACCGCGTCTGTTTAATTGATTTGCGCGGCACACATGCGCCCGTTTCGGCTGAAATTTGGGCAACGTGGCCTGAGACGTGCCTGGAACCCAGTTCAATCGCCAAAAAGGTGTCCGAAATGACCTTCATTGTCCCTTTAAATTTAGTGGGGAGATCGACGTCCCGTTACGTCACAACTTGACACGCTAACATCACGTAACGTGACGACGTCTCGTTGTGGCTTTTGTGATCCGTGATACAATGACGTTACGTGACCTGTCCTTTCTTGACGTCATTATATTTCCTAAATTTAGCCGGAAAATCCTTAAAATCAATGGTCTTGTCTCCAAAACGACTGTTTCATTGAACAAAATTAAACAATTGCTCCTTAAGTACTGGAATCCGTGGATTATAGGACTTGTAAGATGAAGGTCCCTGGTCATTTTTTTGTCTCTATGAAACTCGGGTCCGGTATATTCGGAATCAAAACATATATCCTTCTCAGTTTCCGACAGAAATGGAGCTACGTCTTCAAAGCTCCGAAGATAAAACCAACCCAGATAAAATTCACTTTGACAAATGTTTACATTATTTTCCTGATTTTTTTTTATGCTGATTAAAATGGCATGAGTATTGGTGCGATCGTATAGGGCACTGAAATGTAATTGTCCCGAGCAACGATTGAATGACGTCAAAAGTTTCCTTGACGCCAACGACTTTAGGTTTGGTGTGGTGCTTCTATAGCGACCAACAGCCCAAGAAAACCAGGACCTGGCTCACCATGTTGATGCTTTCTTCTTTGCGATTCCTTTTTAGTGGTTCTTATCGATTCATGTCACAGTCATATGTGATGCGGAACAATAATATGATGCTCCTGTCTCTCCACGCCCTGCGTTTATTAAACTGTCAGTGAATATAAAGTTAGCACAGCTGGAGTGAAATCTTGTACATCTTGGTTTACGATTCCACGGGTAGGTGAGCATGACTATCCTGGTGATGGACGAGGGCATGATGTGGAACGTGGTCGACATCCTCGTCATCGTCGGTGGACTCCTCATTCTTGTCGTGTGGGCCGTCGTCGGCTTCAAGGCTGTAAGCAGACATTCAGCATGCTCCTATCTTAAAAGTTTCATACAGCGGTCGGCTGTTGTTGGGACAGCGATGTCGGGTCACAAATAATTCAACCACCGTAACGTTAAACGGCGATTTCACCTAGCGAGCTGTGGTTTGTTGCAAGTTATATAACGGCAGTGCATCTCATTATCTCATTCGGAAAAGAAGACCGCAACCGAGAAATGACGTTTGGCAGGATGTGTCGTAGGCAAGCAAAGTCTTTGATTTACTTGCATTTGTGTACCAGTTTTTCTTCGATTCTTTTTTTCTGAACCCGACAGAATGTGCCCAGATATAAAATGCCATGACAGCCCCGTGATATATATAGCAAAGCTCTCAGTGCATTATGCTGCAGACAACATCTATACCTTATCAGAGGAAAAAATCAACAACAAAGCATTGTCTCCGTTGGGAGGGCTCTTGAAGAGACCCTATTTTAACTGTTATTTATTTTGGCTCACGGTGCCTGGTGCTTATTTAATTTTATAATATTCCCGGCACTCGGAGAAATCCGGCGCGCATACTTTCGCTCACGACACTTGGGAATAGTGAATCACTGCAATCTACGAAGAGAGCTTAGAGAACGATGGGGTTGAGGATCTGTTTAGATCTAAAAAGAAATAATCTGCGCCTTGACAATTATCGTTGTACCAATTTTGATACTCGCTTATGGTCATCATAATACGAGAAGTAAATGGTCAACTGCGTCATGAAGCTCCTTTCTTGAGTATCAAAAGCCATCTTCGGTTGTCTAATTCTACGGCACATTCTGGTTCTAGAAAGGTTACGCATTTTCTTTTATTTTGTCAATATGAGCATGCGTTGTGAAATTTGCAATGGAAACTCACCTCTGACGCACAGCTTCTGCGAAAGAAACACTCTAAGCAGTGCCCAGATTGTACCAGTTCAGTCGTCCCGCTCCGACCACTTGGCTTTTCATTGCGATAGATGGCCAGGCGCCCCGGTTCTAGATAAAACAAAAACATTCTCGGGGCGTTAAGAAGCAAATTATCGCGAGAAATGTATGAATTATACGATATTAGATTGATGGGGGACAGCAAATGTATAAGGGCACCGTCAGTTCACCTGTCCGATAAGAAGTTCGAATTTCTACGCAAGCAACTTCATTGGGTGTCCAACTATACCTTTTTTCAATAAATATTTAGCGAAAAGTATCGCTTGGAGTTGTGGCCCTCTTCTTTGTACATGCGCAGATCGTTTAAAGCTTTGCAAATAATTTTTCCTTTTAGAGTGGATATAGCAGCTTCTACTATTAGCTTCATTATAACCTGAGGAATGAGGACGCTGTACCAACAAACAGCACCGGTAATATTGAGGCCCTCAAGGTAATAAGTGTTGAGAGGTTTTACGATTCTCCAGCAAGCCAGCCATATACTTCGCCATCAAAGCGATGATCTGTGCTGCATCACCTTCGGGGTTCATCATTTCGCTCAATTTAAATTGGTTATGAATCGAACCGCTTTCTTTCGCTGAATGCTGCCGTAATCGTGTAGTTAACACCATCTTATTACTGAATGATATTCGTAAATAACAACTTTATTGGCAGAAAATGTACCATTTCTAGCCAAGCCAACGGAAATTGCCCATCCCCGATTAATCGCCGTTGTCGCCTCAGAAAAGCATCTTAGGGAAGATTTGAGGCATACGTATATACTCTATTTTAGAACTAGGGAATTGTGAATGGGTTAAATATGCAAAATTAGTTAGGTGTAAATAGTAATTTATTTTTTATCTTGCATATCCGGATATGATAAACATGTGCCCCAAAAATATTAGAAAATGCAAGAAAAAAAAGAGAAAAACAACTGCTGGACGTCGGCACGTTAACAGATCTTCTGAAGGAAACGTGACGTCCACGTTAGACTTTAGGACTACACGCTGCATACAGGTCGTGGGTAAGCACGTGCAATCCCGAGATTGCCCGAAATGCATGCCTGCAGGCATTTACATGCTTGACGTGCGCTATTCGGGACGCTGTATGCGTTCTACGAAATTGCACAAGTAAAGAGCGCTTAAGGTATATCCGAGCGCCTAGAGCTTTTGTCGCAACCATTGCGAGAGCGCCAGTCTGAAACCATCATCGTTGATGTGTGCTCAGTAATTAGTTTTACCCAGTGCTTTAAACTGTATTAACCAGCATGAAAGCCAGAGAAGGAGGAAAACAAACGTGACCTAACTACTTTAACAAACAGGTGAGCGAATGAGGGGAGCAATAAAGTCAGACAGCAAACAAGTTTTTTGTCTTTTAGGGAAGGAATTGGGGAGGCTGGTGAATATGCCGAAGCACGAGAGCCTTGGAGATGGCGTCACATTTTCTATGAGATTTCCTGTTTGCGGATTTCCTTTGATTTCCTGTTTGGTCTTTCCGGAACGGAGGAGTTTCAGCACTGTATTAAAAGCGCTCGGATATGCACTTCCCGCGCCATATTCTACTAACTTCGCCGCCAGAAACCATTTTTTTTTGTTTAATTCTACACGCATCTGCCTAGTGGACGGAAAGTTCAAAGTAGGTGAAGCTAACCTTGTAAAAGTATAATAAAAGTCTTCTTGTGTATTTTAATATGACCAATGCACCACAAGGCAGTTTCTTTATGGTTAGCTGCAGTATTAAATAAAAAAAAACACTAGTTTTTTTATTTACAGTATTTCAAGTGACTTCATTTTACTTCAACCGCACGGCAGAGACGGCTATTTTGTTTTCAAAACTTTGCTTTTATATCTCAAATTTTCTTGTGGGCACGCGTGATGTCCGCTTAGTGAAACTTATCAACAACTGATTGCAGGGCATGAAGATAGATGACTATGTACTTTTGTTTTACAGATATATTGCGAAAGTGACAGATGTTTTTGGATATTTATGGTTTTGCTGTGGCCCAACGTTGTCTACAACATCTTCAGGATGGTTTCGGTAAGTTTAAGAATGCTGAAAACAACTTTTTGTGCGAGTTTTTTTATTGAAAGTCTCGCTTTCCTGGAAGATTATTTTAGACGAAGGTGATCGATCTTTGCCGACCTTCTACAAGTGATGAGTTAAAAAACTTTAAAAAAGCAAAACAAAAAATATGAATGTATTTAGATTTAATTATACTTGTTTTTTCGAGATTTTACAAAACATCAATTTCCCATTGATGCCGAGAAATTTTGTACAGGCAGAAAGCTTCCGAATGCTGTTCCTTACATTTTGGAGCATACTGAATAGTAAATAAAAAGAGCTTAGTCGAAGGATAACCTTCATGAAGCAAACGAAGCTATGCAAAAGACATGAAACAGTGCCAGTCCTGGCTGCTATTTTGTAAACAATATACGCGAAATGCAAACTCAGAGATTAATGTGCTGGAAAAACGTGACAATGAAAACATCTAAGCCGTCTTGATCCAGATCGGTGACCTTATCGGTGAGCCGATAGCGCACTTCGACGTTGAAGTCTGTCATTGTGCACCAACACGCATCTCTGGGGAAATTAACGTCGTCATCCTGTTTGTATTCCGTCGTAAACGCGACGCAGTACTTGAAAAAAAAAAAGATGTAATATTTTTGTTGATTTCGGCTTGCCACCGGCTGTGCCACTTTTTGTAAATGAACGTTTATTTTCAGCGCTCAGACGTTTGCATGGCCGAGCTATTGGCAGAAAGAACCAATTTCTCTGGAAATCTGTGTGGGTTACAAGTAGAAAAATCTTCGCAAGAAAAACTGACAGTTCCCAGTATATTCAACTTGAGAATGAAGGTGATCTTGCCAAACATTTGCTAGGAACTGATGAATGCTAGTGTCATACTACAGGGCTAGGCGGTATCACGACTTTATTTTGCCATCAGACGTAGTAGAAGGTTTAAAAACTGGGAACAGTCTATCAGCCTTTAATCTCAATGTGCGCTCTCTGAAAAATAAAATGGATGCACAAGATACCTTAGTTTCTCATTTTCAACCCCATTTTAATATTGTTTCGTTTATTTAAACATGTTATCATGATGAAGACGATATGTATGTCTTAAAAGGGCATAATAATTCTTATTTAAATCAGTATTAGAAACGCGGGTGAGGGGTTTCGATTTACGTTCGGCAAGACATCCAATGCAAACTTCTGGAAACGTATACTGAAGTGACGGATGACTGCGAAATACTAAAAGTGAGAAGTAACAGTCTAGTGTTTTTGCTAGTGCCTAAGCCGCCATCGGCGTATTTAAATAAGTTTTGTTTGTTTTTAGATAAATATTTTGGCTTGATATAGGTAAATAAATTATCCCTTTCCCTAAAAGGACATTTCATTGTAAATACCCTGCAACACTTGACTCTTTCGTCACAATTATACAACATCCTAAGGTTAAATACTTTCATGAATGTGATCCAGTCTCGCACTAGAATATATCTTTGCCTCTCAAGTGTCCTTGACCTTTTTATCACAAATGTCTGTGAATATCTTCATGACGCTGGGTCAATGACTAGTGACATTAGTGTTGACATCCTCATATCTATATTTTGTGGGTAAAGCTCTGCCGTAAAAAGCTAGGCTAAAGTTTCACAGGTCTTCCAGGATATATGCCAGCGTAATTTAGAAACGTTCAGGACAGTGTTCGAGGCGGGGCTTAGGCCGCACGTCCGGGAGCTTCCTGGCTCGTGACGACGACCATTCCCCGAAGTGAAGAACCCAGGGGTCCAGTGGAGGTGGGAGAATTGGTAACGTAACGAACGGTTTAATTACATGGTAGCGATACAGTCGTCAAATCCGAGAGAACAAATGGAGCCCTCACGCCCCGCCTTATATAGGGGTCCGTTTTCTCCCTCTCTCTCCGCCAGGGCAGCAGGTGCGACAGCCACGTGCTTTGCAGCTGGGTCCGTCGCGTCGCAGCTAGAAATGAGTCATAGCCAAGGTTCTCCGCAGTTAGGCCAGGCCTCTCTCCCCTTCCGGAGCGCACGAACCCACACGCACACACACACACGTCCCGTTGACGTCACGGACGCGTTGAGACACGTTTTGGGCAGCCTTCGACAGGTGGGCGTCAGTCCTGAACACGTCGGGACTCGTTTTGGGACTCGTTTCCGCAGCGTTGAAACTCGGAAGAAGGTTGCCGAAGGTTCCATTCTTAACAGCCCCTCCGGGGCCAGGGAAACCTCGAATGGCCGGTGGTACAATCGCTGGCCTGAAGAGGTGGGCTTGGAGTAGGCCTTGAGAAGACGCTGCAAGCACCAAACAAACTCCCAAACCTCTCAACGGAGGCATCAGCGGAAACGTCCCCCACAACACCACGCCACACCGCAGTCAAACGCTCGGAATTCGCCAAAGACCCGCCAGACTGGATTACGGATTACCAAAATTTGGTACAATTCCGGGTATCGAGACCCCCTGTCGCCAAAAAAACTCACTTTTCCAACGAGGTCACTAAGAACAAAATACAAAAGACAAAACCTTTTCGCAATTTGTGAGGTCATTTTGGGGTTTCAACGAAGTGCCCCCACTTAGATCCTCATTCCCGTGGATGACGAAGACCTCTGAGATCATCCCTACTAATTTTCGTGATGTCAGAAAAATCTGCTCAACCCATCGGCATTGCCGTTAAATTTGCCTTTCCTTTTTCTTACGCTGAAGTCATAGTGATCGATTTTCACGTGATTTCTGGACGTGAAAATGCGGTCCTTATAGCGCCGATAAAACAATCCGCCTCTTTCATGCCCCGTCACATTGGTCCTAGCAATCTCCTGAGCTGTATCGCGAAACCCTGACACACTAGGGTCGCTCTTCTGCTCGACTCTGTCTACTCGTAGAAGAGGACCAAAGTTACGCGACGCCGGAGCTACGAGAGATCCTTTAATGATCCCGTCTTCCTCCGCCTTTTTCGCGGGCTCGTTGGGACGGCGTACGCTTTCTAGCGCTGCGAAGTCAGGCTGTTCTACAACCTGGTCCCTCTCATCCCGGTTTTCTGCCTCCAACTCTGGGAGTGCTTGCTCCCCGTCAGCTGCCTCTGGCTCTGGATCCCTCGTCAACAAAGGGGCGACCTGACGCGATTTGGACCTCGTACACGACTGTACTAGCCCTTTTCCCAGTTGTTGACCCCTTTCGCGCAGCAGGAAATCTGACCGGTTAGAAAACAAATAAGGATACTCCAACGGGACTGTCTGCGAGACAGCCGCCTCTGTCACTAGCTCTCCGAACGGGCCAGTTATCCTTACTCTCGCCATAGGCAGACAGACACTGTGCTTTTCGAGCAGCTGCTTGATCCAAACTACCTTTCCCGTAAAATCGGATGGCGTTACATACGACGGATGGACAACGTCCATCGTCGCTGCACTGTCCCGAAGCACCCTGCACGGCTTTCCGTTTACATGGAGCTCGTGAAGATAGGGACGAAGAAGCTTCAGGTCCTTGTCACTAACGTTCACGTACGAGAACACAACCCGCGGTTTCTTACATCTGGCCGCTGTGTGTCCCGGCTCCTGACAGTTGTAGCACAGGAACGGCTTCCTTGCCTCGAACTGCCCAGTTGGGCTTTTCCGCGCCTCGTCTCCGTTCGAGTGTTCTGCGCTCTTTTCTGGGACCTTTTGTCCTGCTTCGGGCTTCTCGGGCCCGTTTTCTCGCGAGTCATTTCCCTGTCGGAAGGTCTTGCGCTGATCGCTTCGGCCGGATTCGCTTTCCTCTCCGCTCAGCTTTCTACGCGTTGCGTACTCCTCGGCTAGCTCAGCGGCCCTTTCGACAGAGTCGACTCCCACCCTATCCTGCACCCAGAGCTTGACTGACTGCGGAATGCTACGAAAGAACTGTTCGAGGCACACACACTCGACTACCTTGTCTCGGCTTTCGTACACTTCCTCGCTCTTCAACCATTCTATCAGGTTGGTTTTAAGCCCGTACGCGAATTCCGAGTAGCCCTCGGTGCTCTTTTTGGATGCGTTTCTAAACCTTTGACGGAACGCCTCGGCAGAAAGGCGGTACCGCTTCAAAAGGCTGGACTTCACCTTGTCGTAGTCGTCCGCGTCTCCAGCACTAAGGCGCGCGACAACCTCTGCAGCCTCAAAGGGCAACAGAGTCAAAAGCCGTTGCGGCCACGTTTCTGGGGCGAAGCTCAACTTCTCACATGTCCTCTCAAAGTTAACTAAGAATAGGCCCACGTCTTCCCCAACTTTAAACGGCTGCATGAGCTTCTTCATTTGATACGACTCGGTCTCACTTGCTCGTACTGGAGCCCCAACTCTACTGTTCTGCGAGTTTAATCGCTGTTGTTCAATTTCGAGCTCTAGCCTTTTCAGCGCTCGCTCCTGGTCTCGTTCCTCTTTCGCTGCAGTCTGTGCTCGTTCCTCTCTAGCTGCAGCTTGCTCTCGTTCCTCTTTCGCTGCAGCCTGTTCCTCTTTCGCTGCAGCCTGTTCTCGCTCTCGTTCCTCTTTCGCTGCAGCCTGTTCCTCTTTCGCTGCAGCCTGTTCTCGCTCTCGTTCCTCTTTCGCTGCAGCCTGTTCTCGCTCCTCTCTTGCTGCAGCTTCACTCTTAGCGTTCTGAAGCAGTTCCCACGCAATTTTAATTTCCTCTGCTTCCGCGCTCTCTGAAATCGCTTTACTGATCTCAGATTTCTTCATCTTTTGCTCCACCTCCACACCCAATTCTTCACATAAACAGAATAAATCTGTTCTCAGTAACCTCATCAGATCCATGATCGCTGCTTTTTAGCTTTGGCTTTGTTCTAAAACTTGTCGCGAGGTTGTACACAAACCTAGCGCACGAGTCAAACACTAAGGATTCCCAGCAGTTCAAAATTAATTACCCATAATCTGAAGCCTGGCGAATCTCAAAGCAAAGTCCAAACGCTCACCCGCAGATGTAGCACGATGTCGCATGGTCCGATCCCAACCGCTGCCAACCAGTTGTTCGAGGCGGGGCTTAGGCCGCACGTCCGGGAGCTTCCTGGCTCGTGACGACGACCATTCCCCGAAGTGAAGAACCCAGGGGTCCAGTGGAGGTGGGAGAATTGGTAACGTAACGAACGGTTTAATTACATGGTAGCGATACAGTCGTCAAATCCGAGAGAACAAATGGAGCCCTCACGCCCCGCCTTATATAGGGGTCCGTTTTCTCCCTCTCTCTCCGCCAGGGCAGCAGGTGCGACAGCCACGTGCTTTGCAGCTGGGTCCGTCGCGTCGCAGCTAGAAATGAGTCATAGCCAAGGTTCTCCGCAGTTAGGCCAGGCCTCTCTCCCCTTCCGGAGCGCACGAACCCACACGCACACACACACACGTCCCGTTGACGTCACGGACGCGTTGAGACACGTTTTGGGCAGCCTTCGACAGGTGGGCGTCAGTCCTGAACACGTCGGGACTCGTTTTGGGACTCGTTTCCGCAGCGTTGAAACTCGGAAGAAGGTTGCCGAAGGTTCCATTCTTAACAACAGTGATCTCCAGCACTGACTGGGGCCAAGTTTATTCTAAAATATGTGCAGATGAGGCTTACAACAGATTTATTGACGTCTTTAGTAAAGCTTAGAACTCAAATTTTCCCTGGGAAGCAAAAACAATGCTAAAAATTCGAAAGCCGTGGATAACACCTCTGCACCCAAGAAAGCTCAAAAGGGATCGTTTGTATAGGTCCTTTTTATTGATGAGAAATCCCGCTAAAGTGTAAATATTGAAGCAATATCGGAACCTCCTGACCTCTGACTTACGAAAGGTTAAGAAAGTGTATCATATGAAGCTCTTTATTATAAATTCTAAAAAAACGACCAGAAAAAGTCTGGAAATCTATAAGTGAAGTTTTATGCCGCAGTAGAAAGGGTAATAAAGTAGGCGAACATTTTGTTGATGACATAAATTTTCCAGATTTTCCAACAAAGCTTTTGAAAATTTAAACCCGCCACAACATAAAGTTAATGCTTCCAAATTTATTGAACATACAGTGCACTAGACATTTTTGTTCTAAATTTGACTGATGAACACGAAGTACATTACGCATTTGGGGGGTCTTAGCAACAGTAGAAGCCGCGACAGAGATGACTTAAAAGTTAGGCCTGTGAAATGTGTTCTTAATAACATCGCACCTTTCTTGGTGCACATTTTCACCTTTCTTCGTCATCAGAAACATTTTTTTAAATAAAATAAATTATCTAAGGTGTCTGTGATATTAAAAGGAGATAGACATCTACTGATAAACTATAGAACCTATATCCAATCTTCAAATATTTTCCAATGGGCCTGAAACTAATATTTTGAAACGTCCAACCCTTTCTTTACTAAGTATTCTGTGTTAGCTAATTGTCAATTTGTTTACCGCCAAGGGAAGTCTACACATACTCCGTTACTTCAGCAAAAGGAAATTATTAAAACAAAACAGAAAATCGATTGCTTAGCTTTGGTATATTTATAGATTTTAGTAAGGCATTTGATTTCATAAACCACAAACTTTTATTAGATAAAGTAAACTGCAACGGTGTCCGTGGCTCTATCACTTTTTCACTCTTAATTTGAGCAACGTACGTAATGTGCAGTGGTCAATGGTCATACGCCGCCTTTTCTTAAGGTACGATGTGGTGTCCCCCAAGGTAGTATTCTTAAGCCAATGTTATTTCATATACATATTAAAGACATCGTCAACGTCAAGTATGAAATAAGATATATGACTTATGCTGACGATTCAGACCTATCTTGCTGAAACCATTGTTGAAAATTAATAGGGGACGCAAATAGTGTCGTCCTTGGCCAGTTTCTCAAATGGTCCAACAAGGCACGTAGCCAGGATTTTGTTTCGGGGGGGGGGGGGGGGGGTCCCGACCATGACAAAATGCTGTATGCGGGGGAGGGGGGAGAGGAGGTCCCAGCAAAATGGAAGATTTGGGGGGGGGCGTTCCCCATGGGCCCCCCCCCCCTGGCTACGCTTCTGGTACGACAACAAGGGCCCTAAAATCAACATTCAGAAAACAAAAGCTATATTTTTCGACGGAAAAGCAAGGCTGTTGCTACTGGCAATAATATTAGAATAGGTTCTTCACCAATTGAATTAGTAAAAGCTTATGAAACGCTCGGAATATTTTTTCAGAGCATCTTTTGGGGAATGACCATGTCAATTATCTCGTAAAGAATCTGTAAAAAGTGGTTGAAATGATGCCCCACTGTCGTTTTGTTTTCCCAGTTAATGTTAAATTACAAATTTAATGCTCACTATATCATTCCTACATCAACTACTGTCATATTATTTGGGGGAAAACTACCTAAATATTCATTGAAAAGCTTGAGTTACTTAAAATGCTTCGTTACATTGCGGATGAGCACTATATGGCTCATAGAAATCTCCTATTTGCCCAATATAAACTAATCACCGTTGAGAAGATGAATGACCATAGACTACTGCACAGTTTACGCTTTTCATCTTCTGACCATATTTTGTTTTTGTTTGAGATAGCGAAGCCCTCCGAGCACCCTCACCGCATCAACACGCGCCATTCGGAAAGATGGATCGTACCCCGAGCCCGTACTACTATACTTATCAGTTAATCAGATATCGTTTACCCTTATTACTTAACCATTTACGTGCTAATAATATTGACGTATTTAGAATGGGAAGGAATTTCTTAGTGATGCACTTCCTATGATTTTGTCAGACGTTGTGCATAGATGAGTATGTTTCTTGTTTTTTATGCGAGCGTTTTATTGTAAAGCGTATATTTCGTCTTTTTAAAAGTGGATGTTTTGTATGATGCAAAAAAAAACGACTGTGTGTACATGATTTGTTTTTGCTAACTTATTTTTTAGGAACTATTGTTCTTTGTAGAATATCACGAGCATTAGCTGTGCATATATTTTTTGTATGTGCGCGCTTGTGTGTTGCCTTTCCTTCAATTCTTGTTTATTTTTTGTTTTGTTGTCGTAAGATTTTTGTATGTTTGTAAATATGGTTTATTTTATTATCGTATTTTTCTAAATATATTGAAAACTTGTTCTGCTTCTCCTACTGCTAAACTCCAAACGAGATCCAGACCCCGGCAAGCTGCCTTTGACAGCTTTTTGTATGGGACACCGTTGGCTTCAAGGCCAAAAAGAAAATAAACAATTGAATTGAATATCATATACGAATCCAAAGACAATTTTAGCGAACTCACAGTGGCACACGAAACAGTTCTATAGTAATAACCGCTAAAAAGGAACTTCAAATAAATTTCAGTTTGCCTATGGGTATAATTTATCGTGAAATATGAAAGAATTGCGGTAGCTGAAGGATTCTTCGTATCGCACTTTAGACATATGAATAAAGGTAGAATTCACAAAGTAAAACGTGAAACATGTTTGTGGTGAGAGCGGTATTTTAAAAACAACTTTTGGGATGTCCGTCTTATGTCAGACTTTTTTCATTACACAATCTGACTCGCCGGTTGAAATGCCATGACGTCCTAGCGTTTTGTGTGCTGTTACATTTATACACGCCTTTCGTTTTTATGTTACTTTCTTACAGGCTATAGGTGAGCTTGCAATATATATTGGTGCATATAGTAATATTAATAGGGGCAGAAAGCCAGAGGCTTTACATTATGAGAAGAGAAGAAAAAATAACCAAACGCTTTAAACCTGGCTATACCGCAAATTTTAGTGATAGAAATACCCATAAAAAATAAACAGAAAAATGCAACAAAACTTACTACATTAGAGTAAATGTAGAGTACACTGAGAACAAAAACAAATATTTTAAATAGATAGATCTGCACTTACGCGGCAGCATGACATACAGCACATTTTACGTTGTTTACGCGGAAACCAGTTCCACACTAATATGCTGGATTCATATTCTGAGAAGAGGGGTCATAAACCTGAATTAAATAAGGCGCCACGTGTCGTTGTTGCCTACTTCTTTTGTCCCCGTCTTTCGGCGCTTCCTTCCAGTCTTAAATAAGGTGTCCGAGCCATCCCGCGTACTCCTTATTAGATTTTCTTAAAATGGACTTGATCCCGTTTTGTTTTCGATCGTTCTTCAATCGTAATTTCGCCTTTCTCGTTCACGCATTCAATTTCTACCCGCCCAGTTAGGGTGCGGCCTTGGGCATGTTGGGTGACATTCAACAATGATCGTTAGACGAAAATAGAAGTAGGTTATAGTGGGAACATGCCCGGAAAATTGCGTGGTTGTCCTCAGCGAAAACTGCCGGTGCCTCGAGCGTGCACGTGCAGTAGCAGAATCCGTCGAAGAGCAACAAGCGAGTGCCCGAGGCCATGTTTTTCGTAAAAGACGTCGTTCTCACCTTTACAGGTGAGAACAACGCATGCTCGCAACCACCCGAGTAGACGAACTTGCAAGATGTATGGTTTGACCTAGGGAAGTTCGTAGAGCGTCCGAAGAACGCCAACTTCAGTTACGGCGCGCTGAGGAGACTCGTCGTATACGGATCACGAATCTGGCACGGGAGTGGAATCGAGAGCGGAGGCGAAAATGGCGCGAAAATCTCCAGAATCGTGCCAAGGAGCTTCTGTCACTGCGACATGCATTACGTGATGCCGTAAACACTCTCGGAATTTTTGGTTCTCTTTCAATCAGCAATAATATTGCTGATTGAAAGAGAACCAAAAATTCCGAGCAGCACATTGTGAATGGGCCATCGCTGGCAAGTGCACTATGGCCAACCAGATTTTCGATGGCCAAAGTCTGGTCAAAGTGCTCGGCAATAGCAGTGTTTTGGTCCCCGTCTGGTGACTTGCCATTCACTTTATGCCAGTCACTGGCCATTCACTTTAGGCCAATGACTGGCCATTCACGTTTGGCCAGTGACTGGCCATTCACCTTTGGCCAGCCACTGGTTATTCACTTTAGGCTGGTGACTGGCCATTCACCTTTGGCCAGTGCCATTTCCTTTTGGCCAGTCACTGGCCATCCACTTCTGGCCAGTCACTTTTGACCAGCCACTGGCCACTCGATTTCGGCCAGCCACTGGGCAGTCACTTTCGGCCAGCCAGTGGCCATTCACTTTTGACCAGCCCCTGGCCATTCCCATTTGGCCAGTCACTGGCCATTGACTTTCGGCCAGTCACTGGCCGAAAGTGGCTGTAGTTATACACTTCATATATAATTTATCACAGATGGCCACAAAATGTTGGTGTTCCTCAGAATACTGTCAAGAATTTCGGCAGCTCAAGTTTGAGAACTCAACCCCAGAAACTTTTACATATTAATGACAAGCGAAGCTGCTGCAAGGTTGCTCAATATTTATTGGACTTTTTGAGTTCTACGTCTTACGACGCTGGTTGCGACGACCACCACTCCAGTCCTCCGTGGTCCCACCATTAAGATCCCACGGTAATGCAGGAGTAAAAAAAAAAAAGAAGTAAATTTTGTGAAGGGTCAGTGCAACGATGTTCAGTTACAATATTTTTCACTTTACACAAGCTTGCTGGCACTAATGGGAAAGAGAAGCCTTGAGTACACAGTAAAAGTTTTTACACACTTAAAGGGACCATGAAACGATTCTGAAATCGAATTTCATCCACCGATCGTGGTAAGAGGTGTGAAAAGCAACATAAAAACACAAAAATAGGGAGCCAAAAAAATTCTTCGCTATAGAACTTTTAAAAGAAAACTGGACTCTTTTGCACCTTCTTTCCTTCGAAAGCTCTCTGCCTTTTCACTACGATGCATCCGCGGAAACGGAGCGCGTCAGCCGAATCCACGTCGCCTATTGGGTAAGAGCCTACCTCACCAGCACCGCGATCGTAAACAATAAATAGCCGGTGAATGTTTCCTAAAAGTTTTGTTAAATAATATTCAGATCCACATTTTGTAGCATAATTAGAGATGTGACGAAAATTGCCAAATTTGATAATGATGAGAGCCAAGCGCCATCTATCGTGTGGTAAACGAAGCAAGAAAAAGACCCTACTGCGCCTGCACAAAAGGGCCGACGCGTCGTTGGCCGAGACCACGGTGTAGTCGCGACGACGAGCGAACGTTTATTTTTCTACGTGTTCTTCTCGCGCGTCCCGACTTCAAGGAGGAAGAAAAAAGTACTTGAAACAGACCACGACGAACAAGAACGCTGGATCCAGAAATACCCGAGAGAATCTACAACGGCTACGAATCCACCGAGCTCGGCAGGTAGGCCTAGCAGGCACTCCACTCCCGACTCTGTGCTGCGTTGCTTCAACGGTCCTTGGCCAAGACCGTCTGCCCACGACCGGTTGGCGTGCTGAATGGAATATGCCCGCGCGACCCTTGTGGACCCTTCCCGTATTATAGTTTGATCGCTGACCTCAATTTTAGATTAAGAGGTGAGGTCAATCTCTTCCCCTTGTTTTCCGAGGCAGTGTTGACGAACACTGTCGTCGAAAAGGGACTCTCGTCGATTCTATCTTCTTGTTTTGTGTGATATAGAGCTCAAATAAACGCCGTATGGATTACCTTCGTAACATGGTATGTACACTTTGTTATTAGTATGCCATTTTTATTCTGACATGACTGCACGTCACTGTCGAGCTATAACAGTTCGTGGGAGCTACGTGCAATGCCGGTCCAACCTTCATTTGCCGAGTGTCACGTCAGTATCGAGTTGCAATCGTAAAAGATCGGACCCGAAGCGCTTACCAACAGCGCGAATACAGCACTTCCATCAAACGCGCGCGTCCGCTCCGAGTGTGAACAGGTATGTACGTGGCTCTTGCTGATACTGTCGTAGTTCAAACTATCTTTTTTTAACGTCGGCTCGCTCCTGGATCTCCTAGGCCGCGAAAAACGCCGCGGACATTTGTCTCTATCTACGTCGCTTTGCAAACGACTGACACGGGCCGCCTTTTACCAACAATGACAGTTGGGTTGACTTCTGGAGTCTTCACCGGAAGACTCGCCGCACTTCCCCGCAGGCATACCGGCGTACGGGACTAGTCCCATGCTGTCGCTGTAGCGCAACATATCTCATTGAATTTCGCTCAGCTGCGATGTCTCCATGGCTATCGCGGCCACGACCAACTCTTGTGATCGCGGCGATGAGGGGCGCCGATTCAGAAAATACGTCGGTGACATCAGCGCAGTAAAACCTACCGGCGCACCCCCAACTCGCCGCCGCTGACGCTCCCATTCTACAGCCGAGAGAACTTCCGGTTCCGGAAACAGGGTACGTCACGACCGTCAAAATTACGCCGCAGCTTGTTTTGCGGTCAGTTGGAGAGAAAGAAAAAGTCGATATTTCATTAATTTTTTGTGTAGAAGTTAATAAACTGAGACGAAAACGGGTGCCTGTTCGGCATTCAGTGAACGTTGAAGGTTTAATGTAAAAGTTACCTGGCAAAAGTAAAAAAAGGTCATTTCATGGTCCCTTTAAGGGTGTAAATCAGTTTGTCCCAGGGCTAACACCCTCATGGTGTTCAGGCAAGCACCCTTCATAATGGGTGCTTGCTAACACCCTTGGCAAAGGGTGCTGGGCATGGAGAGTATCACGCGACGTTTTGGTTAAGTGGAGTTCAAGGTCACATGACACTCTCTCGACGCTGGATTCGCTGGGATTCGGACGAAGGGTGAAATGAAGTATAGGTCCCAGTGAAAATATTATAGGAATGTGTCCAATACACATATCAGAACTTGTAAATTGTACAAAAATCATATACGGTATTGCATACTCTTATTTTATATGATTTACAGCTTATCATGTTTACTGAACACATTTACACTTTTTCACTTAGAGGGATTGCCACATCATCACATACGAGCCACGTGATAAAGAAATAATGAGTCACACTGAGCACAACTCATGAAGTAATACAAAAGAGCTCCTGGCAAGCCAGATCATAACTCCGGGGGCAATTAGGAAGTGCCACGGCGCCCCCCTTTCTCGAACTCTAAGTGAGCAAGCAGTGGCCCCAAGCATCGTACTGCACGGCTGAATCATTTTAAGCAACACGGGCTGCCACAAACGAGGCAAGGGGAGCTTTCCTGTTTGGAGATCAAGTGACATGTTTTGTTTGTTTCAGAGCATTGCAGGCAACACGCTTCCCTTATCACTAGTCTCCTTATGCGCATCTGATTATTGATTGGAAACAGGGTAGAGGGCGGTGGTCTAGCCCTTGACTGAACCACAGCAGTATTTTAGTAAGTGAAGCTCATTACGACATCAATTAGAATGTGTTAAATTGAACATTTATTGAACCCTAAGGGACAAATGAAAAATACAATGTATGCCATTCCATGACATAAAGAATGCTATCTGCAAACATGTAACGAAAAATATCACATAATGAACTTGCACTCTACGGCAAAAAAGCAAATGTTTCAGTAGAAGACGCTATTCTCTTGCTCACGTACAATAAAAATTATAAAGTTCTGGAAGACTACTATGGATGAGGAACTCGTAGAGCTAAATTCTAAGCACCTCGCCTTCAGGAGGTCAGCATACGTTATCACAGAAGGTGCCCAACATTTAAAGAAAGAAAAAGAAAACATGCCTCCATAAAACCTTCTATCATTCATCCTGGAAGCAAAATAAAAATGAACCTGATAATGCTGGCGAGAAAAGTGCATCATAAACTTTTAAAACGGCTCACAAAACATCTCTTCGACCACATACCTGTCTGCAAACTTTGTTCAAAAATTTGATTACGACAGTCCTTGGAGTTGTGTCCCACAAGCCAGGGAAAAGCCTCTCCAGAGCAACCAGCGTGTTGGAAGCCTTGCATTCGCACTGGATGCTGAACAGCCAATATGGTGCCAACAACATGCACAGCCCCTCTTCTGCAGTAGAAACTGAGAACAAGCGCTCACGATCCACAGCAAGGTGAAGAAAGTCTGCATCGTCCAGCTCCTGCTTGGTGTAGAGGACACATGTTGTCGGTGGGATGTTCTCGCCCTGCGTTAGGTAAAAGGATAAAGCACAACATACTTTAATGTAGAAGGTCAAAACATGTTTGCTCTCGTCAACTGCTATTATTCGCTGCAATTAAGGCCATGAGCATCAGCCTCCACACAGGCATACAGTGCTTATGTTTAAACAAATAACCGGCTTCGGCAGCAATGTAAAACGAATGAGGAATTACAATCGCGGCAACATCACGACATGAAAGTATTGCCATATAATCTTAGCGACACTTTTGAGTATCTCTATTTCTGTACCAAGATGCATTTGCGAAATCTATTTGTGTTTCTGTAGTGAAATACTTTTGTGATGTATTATGATACGCTGCTAGACTTATGTATCTTGTTACATTTATTGTTGTAAATGAGCTGACAGGTTTGGAGGTAAAAAAAAATAGAAGCAACGCCAAAAATCCGACGCATCACTGGTTCGTTTTCGCAATGGGAGTGATTTTTTGTTTGCTCTCACATTTCGCTTTTACAGCGGCCGGTTTTCATTCTGCAGACAGCAGCCTTCCTGTGCACATTTGAGGTTATTGTTTGGGTAAGAGGATGCACAGATGAGAAACAATATGCCCAAAAGAGTCAGAAGGCAAAAAGCAGGGATGTTTAGGCAGACACGCTTTGTCAGGCGGTGTCATCGGTCGCCAGCGTTCATTGGGTGCGATAATGGGTTCTTAACGGTATCAGCGAACATAGCCAAAGGAAGGCAAGTTTTAAAAAGAAAAAAAAAGGGGCAAACACCGACAAAAGGTGGGAAGCTCAGGTGCTGCAATCTATGTCTGCCACGGACGCACCCTTCACACCTCGCCACCTTGCATTATGAACCGTATAGGGCTGCCGACTGACCATAACGGTACATGCTAATATTTGTCCCTTGGCCAATGATAATTTTTTTGCCTTCTCCTCTACACTGAAAAACGCAAAGATGAAGGTTGCAGAAGACAGCAAACATAATGTCTCGCATGTAGCTGTCGAAATTAACTTTCACTATCTACATTTCATGTCCAGTCGCTGACCACATGAGCTCCCCCGTCCGAACACCAACCGGAGCAGCGAAAATCCGGCACGCAGCGCGTCGAACGTGGCGAGGTTGACGGTTGTGGTTTTCAACGGTGGAAGGGGGGGGGGGGGGGGGACTGCACATAAAAAGGTGCTCGTGATAATATCTTTTTACAGCTATCTATGAAACATTGTTGAGTTTGCACCTTGTTGCACCCCTCGAATTCGTGACAGACAAAAGTGTTCTGACACAATATAAAATGAGCTCTCTGCGTCAAGAGAAGAGAAATCTCGGTGGCCCCAAAGGTAAGCTGCGGCTGCTGGATGACTTGATGTGAACGGACCCAGAATTCGCGGGCATAGAGAGAGGTGCAGAAACTATGTGATATTCAACTGAAAAGTTAATAAGCTCAAATCATTATCCACTTTAAGCCCAAAATTTATGATTCGCACATGCCTATTATTTGAAGTATGAAGCCAACGGCGAACCAAGTAGTAGTCTGTTGATTTATTGCCGAATAGAATACATTTTCCGTACCAAACTGGATGGTTTGCTTCTGTTTGGAAGGTTGCGATAAAAATTCAATACTTAAGTGGGTGAAAAGCAAAGCTTTGTAATAATTATGCGCATGATTACATCCTACAAGTCGTTTTACAAGTATAAAAAGCACTCTATTTGGAAGCTAACAGAATTTTTAAAAAAAGGCCGTGAGAGTTACGTTGATGCCTTCTTCACTGCGTGTTCGTGGGACTCGGCAAACATTATTAAAGGGAATAATTGTCACAGTATGTTGACGAATTGACCAAAATCTGTTAGCCTTTTAATTAATGGCTGTATGGACCATGTTGCAACTGCAGTGTTAAAAGCCAGTCAATATTAAAGGCTACCTCTATTTAAACCATTCACAAAAAGCCAAGCGGCTTCAAGGTATTCGTTGTCCAACATTTGCGTTTTAAATGTCGGATGCAAAAACCGCGCTCAGCTTGAGCTCAAGAATTCGTGCCGTTAATGGTGGGTAATAGAGTGACCTAGTCGTACCGGGTACGCCGTCACTATCTCGACAGTGTGTCCTTGGTGGAAGCATCGGCGTTGTACTTCCAGGATAGTGAAGGTGCGTCCGAAGCAACCACGTCAGCACGACATCCTGAGGCCTTCTGAGCGCAAGATTTTGCAATTGGGCGACGAAAAGGCAGATTTTTAGCACTGAATATCTCGAAACTTGTTGCCAATCGCAAATTGTGTCAATTGTGTTATTCTTTATTATTCACTGCCTTTGAAACTAGAACTGAAACATATCCCATAAAACCATTATTAAAAATTTTGGTTAATCAGTTTTGATTAAAATACTGCTAAGGGTTTTCCCCTTATGTAATCTCCTCCTACCCCCACAAACACACAGTGAAACCAACATCCAAGTAACACTGACGCCGTTTTTTTTTAACTTTGTTTGAATCAAAATAGAAAGCTTTGTATTTATGTATATACAAATATATATAAATACCGGGAGCATGTGCATGTAGCCTTGCACCGTCCCACTATAGAGGTCCACTTTTTTCTGAAGTAAAACTGGATCAAACGGACAAGGCCAGTTTTACATAAACCCCCAGCACTGCATGTACCAAGGACCAACGAAAAATGATTGCTTACCTCATAGAACACTATTTGCGGCTTTAAGAGAGAGGCTTGCGGTCCTTGACGGTGGGTCTATCCGCTTGGTGCAGCTGGGACCTGCAAGAAAGTTAATGCAGCTTGCCATATACCAGAAAGTAACAAAGAAAAGGCCAGTATATACCAGAAAGTAACAAAGACAAGGCCAGTATTACATAAACCCCCAGCACGGCATGTACCAAGGACCGCCAGAAATGTTTGCTCACCTTATAGAACACTCTGTGCGGCTTGAAGAGAGCGGCTTGCGGTTTTTGACGGTGAGTCTACCCGCTTGGTGCAATTGGGACCTGCAATAAATTTAATACAGCTTGCCATATTCCACAAAGCAACAAAGCCAGTAATACATAAGCCTACAGCATGACATGCCCCAAGGACCGCTAGAAAGTCTCGCTTCATTCATAGAACACTTCATGCAACAAAACCCGGCATTAAGGACCGATTGAATTTAGTATAAATGTTGCAGAAAAATAAGGATTTGTTTTCAGCTGTGTCAAAACACGTAATCTAATGTAATATTTGTGCGGCCTTATAGAACACTACTGAAATAATTTTGCAGGTCCAGCTGCACCACTTGGTGCAGCTGGGACCAGCAATAAATTTAATACAGCTTGCCATATACCACAAACTAACAAAGAAAAGCCAATAATACATAAGCCTACAGCATGACATGTCCCAAGGACCGCTAGAAAGTGTCGCTCGACTCATAGAACACTTCATGCGACAAAACCCTGCATTAAGGACCGATTGAACTTAGTATAAATGTTGCGGAAAAATAAGATCTGCATTCAGCTGTGTCAAAACACGTGATCTAATGTAATAATTGCGCGCCCTTATAGAACACTACTGAAATAATTTTGACCAACGAGAGTGACCGCAAGTGTATACTGTAAAGAATCAATAACAATGATGAAACCTAGAAATCTGTTGAATGCCTTCCCTGTGTTTTGCCATCGAGTGGAAGACGTTTCATGGCCTATATTTTTCATTAGAAACAGGTGTGATGTCCGTCTGTGTTTTGAAATTTTGATGTCGTGCATGAACTTTTTATTTCCTAGGTTGAAAGCTCAAGGGCATTCCCTGTTATTCGTTTAATCAGATTTACCCAGATGCTAGTAGGTTGCTTTTTGGCGTTTACTGTTTTTGGGTATGTTAGGAGTTGTGAACAGTATAACGCTGTAAGGTCCAGGAAGGAATTCCCTTCGTAAAGTGGTGGTAAGCAGAAGAGAAATTGTAAAGAGTGACTTTATGTCCTCCCCTACGTTTCCTCTTTTGGGTCGCCTATTCATTTTTTTCCCATTAAAACTCAGCTGTATTCGAAACTTCTCTGCATTTGTGTCATCTTCCTGAGAACCCGTCTTGAATAAGTTATTCGTGTTTAGCCTGTATAGCTAGCTTGCATCTTCGTTTCTATTTTTGTTAATTAATGCATGACTGTGGGATTCCATTGTAAGCACAGTGTTAATGCTGCTATTGGCTACCAAATGATTCAATCATCAGCACTATAGTGCTGATGATTGAACCAGTTGGTAGCCAATCATTAAAAAGAAATCACGAAGAATATGGGAACAGAGGATACCAACACAACACAGCGCTGTGTTGATCTCCTCCTTCTTGTCCGTGCCCTTCACACTCCATGTTTTTAATAATACATTTTTTAGTAATTTTCTGCTTTTTATATCTGCATAGGGGGTTCACTGAAACGACCCACCTGCCATCGCATTCACTTTAAGGCAGCTCCCCCTTCCTCATGGTGCCATTGTTGAGGAAGTGCAAGGCGGGTGTCATTCTCACTATTGTGATGCAGTTCCCCAGGTTCCCATAGATTTCAAGCCGCTAGCCAAACTGAGTCAGGCCTTCCAGCCCTACAGGAAAAGTCTATTCCACTCTTTTAGACGTAGACACCCACATTTTGTGTGTACCTGAAAGAAGCTCTAAGAGAGAGGAAACAAAATGATTGGCGCATTTTGAATGCATCCTTTTCTTTTGCTGAGAACATACATACAAGTTTCTTTTGCTGAGAACATACATACAAGTC
The DNA here is from genome assembly GCA_013358835.2 of Ixodes persulcatus. Taxonomy (NCBI): domain Eukaryota; kingdom Metazoa; phylum Arthropoda; class Arachnida; order Ixodida; family Ixodidae; genus Ixodes; species Ixodes persulcatus. The sequence goes on along the minus strand of JABSTQ010002463.1, from coordinate 2,697 downwards.
ACATGCTACTGTGCATTCAGTGATGCGGCTTAATTTGTGAAGAACATGTTTTTATATAAATTCGAGCTCTTAGAGAAACGTTTAGTTAAAATGGGTCCGACATAAATGGTTGCTATGAACTGCCTATAGGGAGTATTTACTGGCGGCCATAGCTGTGTGCGCGAATGCTGAGCGCGTGCTGATGGCGAGCTTCCACTGTTCTTTTGTAACGTGCATTCCGCACCATCAAGAGTGCCGGTCTTAGCAGCCTATTGATGTGAGCTCGTTCTGAGCATGCGCTCTAAACAGTGCCCACAAATATGGCGTCCAGTGAATACTCCCTATACATTTACACATTCCCTCATATCATAAAAAGAGTACAGTAGGGTAGGGCCGCACGGCATAAATTACGAATTTGTAAACAATTAACAGTTGGCATTTATTTATTTCTTACTTTGGCTATTATTCTTTGACAGAAAGAATAACCGGGCGAGTTGATACGGTGGTAGTCTTTCAACTCCATAGAATATTCAGGTTGGACAATAGGCGTTTAAGTTCATTTTTTCTACCTTTCTTTATGTTCTTGATTTTTCTAGCTGCTCTGCTTTTTGTAAGGGCTTTCGCCACCACTAAAAAACGTGACTTCTAAACTCTTCGTTTTTTTTACATCACACAACCGTAAGCTTGGAAAGTGTGCCGGTTCGGCAAACGCGAAAAGACCGGGCGTCTCTACGGCACAGTCATTAGCTTCGGCAAAAAAGCATGCTGCTCACTCTTGTAACGTTTTTTTCGCTCCCGCTTTATGAAACAAATCGGTGGCGAGCGGCCGTTGGGACAAGACGTCAGAACTAGCACGACCTGTGATTAACACTTTGGGACGGCGACTGAATGCTTGAACTGCCGTCAGACGGCACTTGAACGCTCCGCAAAAGCGTCGTCGGAGGAGTGTCGGAGGACGGCGCCCAGAACATGCCCACAGTTCCGCCGCACGACAATCTTACTCACACTGCGGAGCGAGCCAGAGGGTTCGAAGAAGAAACGCTCTTTTCAAATAACGAAATAACACAGGGCAGAAGCGTAGTTAGAATCAAACATAGCTTAGCAAGCACACGGTACACGACAAAGTTTGAAACAGCAGCCCACTTCGCAGAAACAAAAGAAAGTTGCTTACCGGCGTTTGCACGAGTCGTCCATGCTGTCCTGAACTTACGGGCGTTGGCAAGACGCAGCGTCTCCCTGCTCTCAGTCATCGCTTGCTATTCTTGAACACGGTCTTCGCAAGGAAGATATCTAATATATCCGCTAAAACGGCTAAAACGTAAAAAGAAAGGAGATTTCTGAAGCCACTACAACTCCAACAGCCATCCAACGTCAACCCAACGGAAACTGATTGCAATAGCGATGGTCTTGCGTAGTCTTCAAGAGTTTTTTCTTGCTTTTTCAGAACGAAACGAAGCTAATCATTATTACATTAGTAACAATAAGAATGTCACTACATAATAATGTAAAAATTTAACAAACTTTGGTAAGTTGTAGGTTTTATTTTAGACTTTAGGTAGTTTCGTTTTTTCTGCAAACCGAACTAGCTCAAGCAACGTTTCTCCGTCGTCCGTATTGTTGCGTGCAGGTGTGTGGGCGCGCGCGCGTAGATGCGGGCCGCCGTGCAGGTGTGTGTGCGTCTGTGCTTGTGCATGCGTGTGACGTCTGCGCGCGGGCTGTGCGTTTGTGCATGTGAATGCGTGTGTACGTGCGTGCGCGCGCGTGTATGGTGTGCCTGCACGAGCGCAAGCGTTGTTGTGCTTTCTATTGAACTGCGCCAGCAAGGAAGACCAATTGGATGCCCCTGGACACTGTTAAAAACACAACTTATTTATTAGTTATCTATTATTAATATTATTAATATACTGTTATTGAAGCATGGCCCTGAGTGTTTAGACTGCAGGACCATAAAATTTTCTATAGTCGGGTAAAGAAAATGTATTGTTCCCTGACTTTAGACACAGGGCCCTAGAAGTTTTAAAGCTGGCTGTACGCTGTATTAGGGATTCTAAGGCCGACCATACAGGGCTTGTGGAGGTGATAGCCTGCCATTTAATTTTTCATAGACGACCATAGACCATTTTTTGTATGGGATGTCTCGGACTGGTTTATTATGGGTTCTGCCTCTTTATATGTGTGAGTTATTGTGCATGTAATCTTATTCTCAAATGAATATTTTACCTAGGTTGAAATGGTCATGTGACAGGTTCTAGCAGCACGTCATGAATATTTGTTAAACATATTTACTTTATTTTATTTCCTGTTATGTTGTCAGATATAAACTCGAGACTAACTGATTTTCTACTGTACACTTCCATCAATAAATATTTGTAAAAATTCTTGTATTGAACATTTCTCCCTGGTTTCCAATTTTTGAGTACGGAGTAATTTGTAGAAAATAAATATGAACTCATATATAATTTTGTTTGCAAACATAAAAATTGTATGCAAAAGAGGCACTTTATTATCAGCTATTTGCATAAATTACAACTGACATTATAAAAATAAGACTGCTAACAATTGTTGCTGTTCAAGCAGAAATGTACCTGTACATTATGAAGAGAGCCGTATAAGCTTTCCAAAACCTTTCGTATATTTAGTTAGCACCCTCTTCTACACCCTTCATACACCCTTCACTAAATGGAGGGTGTAACACGAAACAGCCCCCTTTCGTGTAAA
>JABSTQ010002462.1:0-47246 GCA_013358835.2 Ixodes persulcatus | reverse complement strand
TCATGCGCTCGCTCGGGGCAAGAATTTTATTTAGCTAATTTCATGTGGCGTACGTCGCCGGTGCTTTGTAACCGCGATCACAAATGCATCCTTAGCTGCCTATAGGACTATTGCAGTTTTTTTGCCGGCTGATCTCCCTTCGCATTGCCTTTACCTCGGCGTTGACAACTAGCCTCCGCTTACGCCGCAACCGAAGTGACTTCTACTAAGTTTTACGGGAGTCTATAGCGCTATAACGTCGTCTATTGGACTCGAATCAAGTCTCGAGAGGGCTGCTTCAACTGCCAGTGCAGATATCATCAGTGTAGGCAGAGCAACGACGTAGCAATCGTGACGCGAGAGCATACTGCGCCTCGAGCTGGCCGACCGCGCTCGCTCTGCGGAAATGCGAGCGTGGGACTCTCAAGCCCCGTTAGCTTACTGAAGTTGCAAGACGCTTCTTTGTCGTCGCGAATCCTCTGCCCTTCGAACGGTCGTGAAGCCGTTGCGCCCGGCGTATACCCTACGCAGCATCTTACAGAAACCGTCCGCGCAGCATCGCAACCTTCTGTCTGCGAGCGTCGGCGATTCATCGTGTGTTGAAAGTCGGACGATGTGCTGTCCGTGGTGTCTTTTATGTGTAACTCTTTCGTGAAAAAGTTTTAAGTTTAAAAACGCGAACCTAACAGTGTACAAATAATTTTAAATTTATTGTTAAAAATAGATATATATTTATATATATTTATTTATTTCATTTGTGGACATCGTGCGCAAAAAATAGTCGCGCTAAGTTCTTCATTCTAAATAATAGTGTGGGTTGTACGACGTAAAACATAGTGTTTTCAAACTGCCCCGTTTAGAATCACTTTTGGGCTGGACAGCTTCTTTAGAAGCTCACAAGCTGGCCTTCAAAGAGCTGTCCTGTTCAATCGGTGTTGACATCAGGACAGACGCTATGCGTGTTTGAGGCCAATCGTGTCTCCGGTTAGGGTCTCGTGACTACAGTCTTAATGCTGGTGATAAGGCAGAGCACGGAACCTGCCAGCCCAAGGCCACGCATAAAATCCACTGCACTATCAATCATGGGTACAATGACAAATCCTTTCGCTGTGTTCATTGTTGAGATGCCCCAGAAGATTAGCCTTTGTAAGCGTGCCCCCGTTCTGGCCTGCTTCCTTTCTACTCCTTCTCTCGTTTTCTTCCTCTCCCTAAGCTGAAGGCGTGGTTGACGGTGCGTACTCGCCGGACAAATGAACCGTTTACTTTTTATCGCTGGCTGAAATCCGCTCTCTGTGCGCGGGAAACGGCAGAAGCGTGATCACGTGGTTTGACGGATGGCGCATTAGCGGTTGACAAACCCAGAATGCCTGCGAAGACCTGACCTAGTTTCGCGTGCGATGCGGCCTCCGGGCCTGCTGTGGATTTCGCTTCTGTGCTAAATGGTATCTCGTTCGAAAAGTCCTACCCGTATCGATATCGATTTCTTCAAAGAGCGCAAGACATTCTTGTGAATCGTTTAGTGTTCGGTTCGGCAAACAGCAGCGTGTGCTACATCTTGTTGAATCTTCACGGATCACTTTCTTCAAGTTTTTGTGGTTGGTCTGCAGTGCCCGTGTCGACATCTACCTCGGATTATATCTTTCAAGTCCGGTATTTTCAACGTAAGAGCGCTGCAACCTACTTGGTGATCATTGTCCGTTCTTCTAAGGGTATACTCTTCCGAATAACCTCTAGAACTAGGCAGTGCCTATCTCCTGGCAGTCGGGAGAATAATTTTCCTGCACTCTTACCGACAGTCGCCTGCCATAATGTCTGAAATAATGTCACAACTGAAGGTAGAATACTGACTTCATTATTCACCCTGCGTTTCGCGAAAACACGTTTCGTGGCCACCTTTTCGTGAATACACGTTGCGTCGACATTCACGTTTCATCGACATTTGTTATGCGAATTGCACGCTGTAGGGGCATTTTGTCGGGCGTGTATTCCTGAGGCGCAACGCTTCCTTGACATTCGTTACACGAATTTCACGCTGTAGGGGCATTTCAAAGCGCGTGTATTCCTGAGGCGCGTGCTTACTGAACCAGCCCACTTTTTCACGCCGCTTCATGGTAAGTCTGCGACAATTCTTTGCAAAAAAAAATGCTATTCTGAGTTTTTTTTTTATGAAACTTCGCGTGTTGGTGAAACGATCTGTCGATGAAATGTCGTTCGATGAACTGATTGCACCGCCAATGAGGGGCGACTACCGGTAGAATTTCGGGGGAAAAATCTGCCAGCTGTCGGGAGACTGGACACTACCCAACAATTACCCCTGGTGTTGTTTGCTTTGCAATCTTCTCGGTTGTGTAACAGCTGAGTAGTACCTCTTCACATATTACAAATTGCTTAGTTTGTACTTGTCTACAGAATAGGCTGTGTGCAATAAACTTTTAGGAGATTTCAAAAATATCCCTTGTGTCTGTATACCTTTCTTTTTACAAACAACTTGGCGTGTGCACTTGCAAACAGCTGGGCGAGTGCAACGATGGCCAAAAATCAGCACCAATGACGGCAAACATTAGATCGGGTCGCACTTTCAGTATTGTCCAATATTACGCCGGTTTTTGCCAATGTGGGACCACCATTGGCTGGAACCATGGTTTAGCAATGGCCCAACATTGGCACCAACGATGGGGCCGACATTGGCTGGAACGATGGCTGAACAGTGGCCCAACATTGACACCAATGACTGGGCCAACGTTGGATGGGGTAGCGCTTCCAATATTGTCCAATATTGAGGCCGGTGTTAGCCAATGTTAGGCCAATGTCGGACCAACATTGGTGTGCTGCCTGGGTTATCTCCGGTGAGGTGTGGGCCTCCGCAGAGTTTACATTTCGGGTTGCATTGGTGATCTTGGCACGCTTCCTTGCGGCAGCCCAGGCAGGTCTTGGATTACGGTGTCGGGCAGACGTCCGTTCGATGGCCGACCTTCCCACACGTACGACAGACGTCGAAGTGTTTCCGGTAGACGGTGCATCTCAACAGACCGCCACCGTAGTACGCGTAGTGCGGTACCCTGGGTCCTTCGAACGCCACGATGATCGTGGTGGACGTACCGATGCGTTGTGCCGCTCGTGCCAGTGGATTTGTTAGGTTCAGGATGTTTTCGTTGATCGTGCTTGCCAAGTCTTCGAGTGGAATGCCTTTGACGACTCCCTTCACCGTTCCGTGCGGGGCCGCCACGTAAGCTCCTACCTCGTATTTCCTAGTGCCGATCGTGATTTCCTTGATGTTCCCGTAGCGTCTCGCTCGCAGCTCGTCCGGCGTGCTGATTGCCATTATGTTTTGTTGGACGTTGGGGCATTGGGTATCGAGCACGGTCTCGGCGGGCGAGAGGTTGGCCGGATTCCTGATTGCCGAAATCACGTTGACCAACGGGGTCCTGGCGAGATCCAGTCCTCCGTGGGGTCGAACGATAATCTTGGTTTCCTCTTTGGGTTAAATGCCTGGCATCCTGGTCGCTCTCGCGGCCCTGGCAGAAGTTTGGCGCGCAATGCGGGCGTTAGACTTAGCTTCTATAGTTTCATTTTTTTTTCCCTATCTTCACTTGCAACCATCCCGCACAATCTTCTGGGTCCAAATCCATTCCCGGATCCTCTACTACCGTGTTTCCAGAGCTTCTACTCATATTGGTGGCCATCTTGTCCTCGGAAAGGCTTGCCGTTGGCTGACTTGCCGGTTAGGCTTAGCGGCTCGCGGACACCTCCGGAAGAAAAGTCCTCGTAGTTTAAAACGTCCTGGTTCGAATGTCACAAATCTGGTGTCCCCTTGTTCCTCTCGTCACCACGGACACGTTGATACCAGATTCAAGTACAATTAGGCAAATTAGACGCACAATGGGAATCATCAAAGCGGGAGCCGACGTGAAGCGCGTCCGTTCACTCCGACGACCGCAGCGCCTCCCGATGCGCTGGTTCCACCGTACGAAACACTTCATAATCAAGTGAGAATCGGGGAAAGCGAAATATAGAAAGGCAGCAACGGGCGTCTGCCTCACTTGTCTTCACTCTGCTGCATTGACTTTCCATCTATGACACTGTGGGCACTTAACATGTCCTTGACAATTTTACTTTGCTCACCTACAACTTCATCTGACTTCCAGAACTTATTTCTTACCATTGGCGTTTTTTTCTCCCAGGACCCTGCAAAGACTTTCGGGAACCCGACGTTACTTTTCACTGGAAAGCACCCATGAACATCTGGCAGCATGTGCGTTGTTTGCGAGGACCTATGAATTGACGTTCTGGACTTTTCAGCAGGAATATTTCTGGTATTTGCCATGTATTGAGCGTAGAAGGGTCAGTATAGGGGGGAATTGACGAAGCACACTTTTTGTGCTTGAGCACCTCAGGGGTAAAAAAAAAATACAAAGATATTGGCGAAAGCTGTGAAAGTTGTGACAGCACTCGAAGCACATTCCTAGAACAGGGAAAACAATTATCAATAACGGTTACTGTTTTAATGTTTTTCATATGTATTTGGTGAATATTCCAGCCATAATAGAAAGGTTTGTGTGTTCCATTGTGTGTCCAAACTTCTGTTAGTTTTTTTTTTGTTTTTTGTGTGCATCTGTTGATATGAGAATCCAAACCATAAAGGGAAAAAAGCTGCAGAAAGAAAAAGAAAGCTTTGAAAAAACAGCAAGCCGGCAAAACAAGCCTTTAGGAAACTTATAGTAATTTATTTTTATTCTACTTTAATCCTGCAACCTCAAGCAGGCAAAGCAAGCCTTAACAACACTTGTCATTTTAACTTATTTTCATTCTTGTCTGATAATTAAACCAATTTTGTGTATCAGTATTATTGCTTATGATGATATTTGTTTAGTTATTGTGATAAAACACCTGTGATAAGCCGAAGCAGGCTTTTGAGGCAATATCAATCACATTAGTTTCTAATAAAGTAATTGTTTTAAATACTTGTGGTTTGTTTTCCAGTACCTGCATGGTAGGACTCATGAAGTGGCATGTGCAAAAATGGCAGGCGTATGAGCTGAGACAAAACAGCTATCTTTACTGTTCAATTGGAAGATTCCTGTAATTTATTGCCACCCACCTCTCCACTCAAAGCAGGCATAAAGCAACAGAGCATGCTGCTTCACACCAGCTCTTGGCAATAATCCAGACATGTGATAAAAAAAATTTACAACCTATTGTAAATGATAATTGCAATCAAACTAATAGAAAGTTATGCTGCCAATTAAAAAGAAACTTTCACTTTTTTCTGTTGTGTGCAAATTCCAATATAACAAAAGAATGCTGTCCTGAAAGCTTCTGTTGCGTTTCATGATACATTTTAGAGCACCATTCAGTTCAGCTTAGTTAAGACCATTAGCATTCATTTTTCCATGTTTCAAGAAAGGAAATTGCAAAATATTAGTTCTGCATTTCGACGTTTACACTTGCAGACAATTGATGTTACCGCTTTTTGGTGGAATCGAAGTTTCCATTTCAATTTTTATACTTTCACACAGTTGATGTTACTACTGTTGTTTTTTTAGGGAAATCAAAGTTGAACCTCGCAGGCGGCAAGAAGTCTCCTAACGATCACAATACCTCCCTTTGTTCAACAAAAAGGCGCTTGACTAGGGCTGCTATACTCCAGACAGGATGACAGTCAGCACGGACTATCTTTCCGAGACTCGCTCATACACTTCCACGCAGGGACTCAAACCGAAAAATATAACGTTTTGGTCACGGTTACCGGTTACACGTCCCTAAAAACCGGTTTATTTCGGTTTTTCCAATAATTTGTTTAAATGCAGACAGCCCTTTTATAATAAACGGTTTAAAGCAGTCCCAGATATCCAACAACGTGAAATTCTAGGAATTCAGAAACGCCTTAATACTTCTTATCGGTCAAAAGTTGCACACGTTTCTAGCTCCAACGCCTCTTTACTCCATCTACTTACATTATATCAGGGACCTCAAATACGTGACCCGCGGGCCGCATGGGGCCCGCGACGTGCTGGGACGCGGCCCGCAGGCAACCGGCAACGAGTCCCAGTTCCCATAAACCGGAGCGCTAGAAATGGCATGCGCCATATTGATCTTATCTCGCCGATTCATTTTCGCTCAAAAGTAGCTCTGTTCTAACGTATTCGCATAGTTTATGCTTATCTGTGTCATTTGGTATTTGTTCCCCTTTATTTTTTTGCTTCCCAGCTTTACGTAATGTACAACGCTTCCGCCACTTGGCTGGAAGCTTGAGATAATCGTTGAAGGATGCATCTCGACTGCGCGAACTCTCGATCCGTAGGAGCGACTGCCAAAGATAAAGGTACGAGCTCGGGATTCTCGCCTTAAAATTATCGCCATTAAAAGACAAGCATTTGTTCAGAGTATAGTAATAAAAAATCGTCAAGAATGAACTGTCAAATTAGCTGATTGTTTTTTTTCAGGCAAGTTGAGCTTTGCTAATTCATAGTTGAAGTCAGCAACGGGAACGACAGTGTACATGCTTTCTTGTTCCATTAAAAATGCCAGCTCGTTGGCGGGCGGTGTCATTTTAATTCTTATCACAGTAGGGCTGGGCCCAAGGTAGTCATATAAACAAATAACATCTAAGGATGTCACTGGCCAAAGTGTAAGTTTACAAAAGGAATAAATCACGAGGGCTCTTCCCCCCCCCCCCCCCCCCCCCCTCCGCACCGGCTAACGTTGACCCACGACTTTTCCGGGGTGGGCTATCCGGCCCCCACACTCAACTGTGTTTGAGACCACTGCATTATATAGTTTGGTACCCGAGCATACATTTTACCTCCGCTACCCGGGGATCATCGCATTTTATATAATTAAAATGAAAATAAACATCCCTAGTTTGTTCTTCGGCAGCGTTTGTAAACAACCCCAAGAAAGTTCCCACTGGGTGCTGGAAAAACCATCCGCACATTCACGTCAGTATAGTTTATTTCAACCTAACACATGCAGACAAGTCTTTGCACACACTGAAGGAAGGAGCAGAACTGTAGCCATGCTATAGTAAAATACTGCTACGTGGAATAAAGTATTAAAATTGAGAGTTGCGCTAGTTGGTGAAAGTCAAACATAGTGTAAATGCAATAGCCCAAAACAAGGAAGACTAAGAGGAACAAACAACACAGTAACAACACAGAAAGTTGTAAAAATATGTTATGTGTTGTTCGCTCCTTTCACTATTCTTCGTTTTTTTGCCATGTTAACATACGCCATGTTTGCTATTCCCAAGCAATTCCCTATGATTATCAAAGCGCACTTCTATCGCTGGCCGATTCTGTGACGCTAGAAAAATGGTGCATTCATATATATTCATATATAAGAGAAAAAAAAGGTGCGGACGCAAAAAAATGAAAATAAAGTGCGGACGTATATATATCTATATATATATATATATATATATTTATGACGAAGGCCGCACTTCAGCCGAAACGTCCAAGAATAAATCCTCCGTTGTTGCTGTTTTCACCAAGGGTTTTTTCTTCCAAGAAATATACCCTCGCCTTCGGCCTCCCGCCACAATGCCCGTTATATATATATATATATATATATATATATATATATATATATATATATATATATACAGTCGAATCTCGTTATTTCGAACTCGAGGGGGACCCAAAATTAGTTCGAATTAAAAGAAGGTTGGATTAGCGAAAGCTCTTTAAATGGAGTACTTAGGTGCAGCGCTGCGTTGGGCGGCGCATATGCACTGAGCTAACACATGAGTGACGAGTTCCAGGACATTTATCTTCACCGATCACAAAGGGAAGTAATACGTGACGCGCGCCTGTGCGCGGTTCCTCAGTCGTAAATCAACAAAGATTGCTTGGAGCTTGGAGACCAGCTCTAACGCGGCATGCGCATTCTGCTGTCAAGAGAAGTGACGCGCGGTGGCGTCCAGTGCTTCGCGTGCTCTTCGTGATGCCGTGTTTCTTCGCTATTTTTTTCTTGGAGAGTGCGCCTTGGTCAACTTCTTGCAGTATCTTTGCCTTCGTCTTGAGGTCCTTTGTGGGGCGGTACGTGCCCCGGCTCGCCATGACGCTTGGAATCAAGATAACGTCAGTCGTGCGCCCAACGAAAACCCGCCGAACCACAGCAACGTGGGAGTGCAAGGCAAGAAACGGAACTGTCGCACTCCCGCCGAGAACACGCCGAAGAGCAGCAGTACGCGAGTGCAAGGCGAGAAACGGAACTGTCGCACTCCCGACAAAACGCGCCGAAGTGCAGCAGCTCAGCACAGTCACCGTGCAAGAGAGCACCGCACCGCTCATCGCAGCATTCAAGGTCACCACGTGATCGGTTGTCATGGTTATTTGGAACTGGAGACGTTGGAGGCGCTGCCGCGTGAGTTAGCCTGCTCCTGAAGGCATGCTCGGCGGCGCGGTATGTTCGAATTAACCGGTGGGGGCGTTTAAGCGTTCGAATTACTGGTCGTTTTCGCCCATTGAAATACATATAGTGTAGTCCGAATCACAGCGTCAGTTCAAATAAACCGAAAGTTCGAATGGAGCGCGTTCGAATTAACGAGATTCGACTGTACATATATATATATATATATATATATATATATATATATATATATACATATATATATATACATATATATATATATATATATATATAACGGGCATGGTGGCGGGAGGCCGAAGGCGAGGGTATATAACTGGAAAGAAAAAACCCTTGGTGAAAACAGCAACAACGGGCGATATATATATATATATATATATATATATATATATATATATATATATATATATATATATATATATATATATATATATATATATAGGTGACGCAGAGTAGTTTCAGAACAACAGACCGGGAAAATGTAATAAGTAAGGGATCCGTACTTGCGGAGTTGCTATGCTAGGCGTTTATTGTATGTATTACGGCAGTTCTCGTGCTGGCGGCGGCGGAAGAAACGTCCGAAGGGTTTTCTAAGGTTTTTCAATAAATCTGAATAAATAAATAAATGGAGAAAAATGGCAACGGCAATAACGCAAGGCATAGCTCGTCCATGGTCGCGGAGCAGCGGAGAGCCAAAACGTTCTTCTCTGGGTGTAGAAGAATCCCTCGATGGTGTCTCCGACTACAAGAGTTACATGACTATGGTCTACAAGCCAGGACTCAAGCACAGCGACGCCGACTGCCTGTCCAGAGCCCCCGTCGAAACCCCTTCCGGCTGCAGCGACGACAATGACGACGAGTGCTTCCTAAGAGCAGTGAACACCGACGACATGGCACGACGTCAACGGGACGATCCTGAGCTACGCGCATTAATCGAGCACCTGGAAGGGGGCGGGAGTACCGTGCCACGTGTCTTCTCACGAGTACTGCCGACCTTCGCCATTCGACAAGGTGTACTCTACAAAGAGAACTTCGGGGACAACAACACACTGTGGTTGCTGGTAATCCCGACCGACCTTCGGGAGGAGGTCTTTCAAGCATGTCACGACGACCCAACGTCCGGACACCTCGGTTAGAGCCGAACACTCGCCCGTATTCCTGAAAAGTACTACAGGCCAAAGCTCCCCAAAGCCGTCCATCTCTACACCCGATCGTGCCACGAGTGCCAGCGGCGTAAGAAACCGCCGACGAAGACGACAGGTCTCCTGCAGCCGATTGCTCCCCCGAGCGCACCATTCCAGCAGATCGGAATGGATCTTCTTGGCTCTTTTCCGCCGTCGACGTCGGGAAACCGCTGGATGATGGTCGCCACAGATTATCTCACGCGGTACGCCGAAACAAAAGCCCTTCATTCAGGGACTGCTGTGGAAGTCGCAAAGTTGTTTATCGAGTCCATCGTCCTCCGGCACGGCGCTCCCGAAGTTCTGATTACAGATCGCGGATCATCGTTCATGGCTCAGATGACCCAAGAAATCCTCCGGCTGAGTCACACCAGCCATCGTCCTACCACTACGTACCACCCGCAGACCAACGGGCTGACGGGGCGACTCAACAAGACAATCGCCGACATGATCTCTATGTACGCCGACGAGCACAAGACGTGGGATGAGGTGTTGCCCTACGTCACGTTCGCCTACAATAGGGCGTTTCAAGAGACTACTGTATTCACACCTTTCCGGCTGATAAATGTTCGGAAGGTAACGACCATGCTGGACGCAATGCTGCCCCATGAGCCAGCTGACAATGAGAGCGACGACGCCCAGGTGGTTGCTCAACGGGCTGAAGCAGTCCGCCAGCTCGCCCGACTTCTCATTCAAGACCAGCAACACGTCGACGCGGGCCACTATAACCTTCGTCTTAGGGACGTCCACTTCCAGCCCGCAGACAGGGTGTGAATGTGGACGCACAGTGAGAAACTGCTTAAACGGTACTTTGGACCATACAAGTTACTTTGTCGTCTCGGAGAGCTGAACTACGAGGTGATGCCGGACGGAACAAAAACATCATCACGCCGCCCACCACGACCTGAAGTCGTCCACGTCGAGCACCTGAAGCCGTACTACGCTCGATAGGACTGTGGATCCTATGTGTTCCAAATGACTCTTTAGTTTCTCGTTCTTTATATTTTTTTTTTTTTGTTTTGTGCTGCATCGTTTTTTTAGGTCAGTTCAATCAGCAACTGCATTCAATATAAGCAAACAAAATTTTCTTTAATGTCGTGCAGGATTGTCAGTCACCGCCTACCAGAAAATGCAATAGGTATTAAATTCTACGTCATAGGTGGGCACTTGGCCGAATAAAGTCAAATACAAATATGAACTTTAGGTGTCTCAAGTGGCGAAGCAAGCTAAGATATAAGGGGAAAGAGCGAAAACTATAGGTTTCAAGATCCAACATATTTCAGTGTCTATTTCCCTTTTACCTTTAACTACCTGTAATAGTTTAGTTAAGATTCATATTTGCATATCGGTATATTGTACAAAATCAACGGGGCCAGTAGCTCGTAAAATCCAAAACTCAAACCCGCACTGTTGCAAACGTTTTTTTTTTTTTTGTTTTTGCAGTTTGCCTCGGGCTTGCGTAGCCGAGTCGGCAACGCACTTGGCTGACACGCACGTGTCTTGGGTTTGATTCTCTGCACTGGGTGTCATTTTATCTTTCTTAATGTAGGTTTGAGATTCAAGTATGTTGAAGAGCCCTCGAGCTTGATTATGCTTAGAATCCATAGCTCGAGAACGCTCCAGCAAGAGCATTTTAGGCTCCCAGGGAAGGCCCAAAAGAAGCCGCGCCGCGCCGTCCGGGGCAGTTCCACCCCCCCCCCCCCCCCCACCTCAATCCCGCTGTTACGCCGCCATCGACACATGCTACGCTAAACGTTTTCGATTTTGTTTCTGACACAAGCTCGCACCATTAAACTTTCAATTTTCTTGAGTCATTTGCCTTCTCATCAATTGTTATTTGCCATTTTTCGGTAGAGGTGCAGGGTACCGCATTTTATGTCCGTGAAACGTACCCCTCGAATGTCAGCAGGAATCGACCTCTTTTGAATTCCTGGAAGCCAATCCCCGCCGACGAACCCAAAACAAGAGCCAGCCGCCGCAACCAAGGGCACCCTCCGGAGGTTGGTCAACTCTCAGAGCAGCAGCCGAGGAAGAAGACACCGACGATGGCAACCGTGTCGTAGCAGGCATCCGCTAGACCTTCCTTCATTTACCTGCCCTTGGCGCCTCGGACACGGGCACACTTCCACAGCGAGATTCACAAAGGCGTTAAGGACTGGCTCAACCAGTACATGCCAGTGGCGTGACGCTGCAACTGGACACAAGAACAGCGCCTGCAGAACCTCTATTTTGATTTAAAGAGCACCACTAAGCGCTGGTTCGAGAACTACGAGCCAACGTTAACATCGTGGCATGTCTGCAGGAGCGATCTGCTGCGGAGGATCACCATCCAAGACCGATGAAAAAAGGGGACAGGATGTTATTCGAATGCAAACCCAGGACACCAACGAAACCGTCATGAGCTTCATTGAAGACGTAGTGCGCCTGAGCAGCCGTGGCGACCCTTAGGCAACGTACGAAAAGAAGCTGGGAATCCATATGCGCGGAGTGGAGAAGGATATTATTGGGGGCCTAGTGCGCAACCGGCCGACTATCGTCGAAGCCTTCATCACCAAGGAAAAAAAAAAAAAATCAAGCCCGACCTACAAGTGCGTGTTTCCCACTTCCAGCGAAACCAGCGTCGCAGGATCAACTCTGCTTAGAGGGAGAAGTCACCATCTAAGCAGGTTAGAATACCAACAACGCGGCGATGCTCATTGTTAGAACCTTCGTCTTCGCGACGTTAACTTCCAGCCCGGAGACCGGGTGTGGGTGTTGATACCCGTCCGACAACAGGGCCGCAGGGGGTAGCTGCAAAAATGATTATCAATTCATTTCAGACTTATTTGTCTGAAATACAATACAATACAATTGTCATTAGTGACAATATAAAATCAGGTTGAATTTTAGCGGAAGCGAAGTGGTGCCGTCAGCAATAACTGTAGCAGACTAAAGTCCTCCTACATATGCTGGACATACTGTAATTCTGCAGGTTACGTGTCCGGTACCACTTTAACGGGTACCGGACGCTAAATATATTTTCACCAATGACAATTGATGAGGCGATGATAACTGATGAAACTAAACGTTTAATGGGGCGAACTTGTGCCCAAAACAAACAAAACAAAAGGCGAAGAGTAGAAATCAGCAGAGCGTCGCGGGCGTCGGTATCACGAAATCGCAGGATCGAGCACTGGGGCGAGACTGACTCCGCTCGCCTTGCGGAGTCCCTGTGCACCCTCGTGGGTTTCTGGATCATTTGGCGTAGAACTTTCGGTGCGGAGCATATCCGGAAATCGATCAGACGACAATGTTCCCGAACTTATGATCTATAGTCATGTCTCGAACAGACATGACTATAGATTATAATAAAACATTTTATGCCTTCAAGAAACAGTGCCGAAGCTTCCTCGTGGGCAGTGGTATTATCTTCTCAGTTCTGTAATATGTAGGCTAAGTTATTATTTTTAGTATGTATTTATATTTGACTACAAATGTGGCTCTTGGCATATATTCGATCATTCTTTATTGCTAAACTAAATGGCGGCTATCAGCCCTATTTCATGCTGTAACCTTCTCACTTCTTTTTTTTTATATTAGCGATATGATGTTTTTGTGTCATACGACGTTACGTTTGTTCCATGCTTCGAATCATGCCTGTCGTGTCACATGTGTTTTTGCTGGTTGTTTGATTGTGCCGTTTTATTTTATTTTACAATTCACAATGTTGAATGTTAAATTAGCTGTTCATTGTGTTTTTTTTTTTAATTTTTACTGAGTATACCTATTGCTGAATATATTTATTGCACTGTTTACTGTTGAACTGTTGGGGTGCAGAGACTCTGTCAGGCTTCACGCCTTTATCTCTGCCCCCTGGGCGGAAAAAACCCGCCAAGCAAATAAAGAAAAAAAAAAACTTACGAGAAGGCCAAATTAAAAGAATAAATAAAAGGACAGTCCGCTGACCGGAATCGACCTACACCTTCCGCGAGAAAGTCAAGCGTAGTAACCACTCGGCCACGCACGCGCTTGCTTGCCGACGCGCGTGACATTACTCCCCCCTTTAAAAGCGCATCCTCTCGATGCGACGTGCCGGGAAATA
This sequence comes from Ixodes persulcatus, assembly GCA_013358835.2. Classification (NCBI taxonomy): domain Eukaryota; kingdom Metazoa; phylum Arthropoda; class Arachnida; order Ixodida; family Ixodidae; genus Ixodes; species Ixodes persulcatus. The sequence goes on along the minus strand of JABSTQ010002462.1, from coordinate 33,638 downwards.
AAAACAGCAAAACAAACAAAAATAATGGCAAACTACGTAGACTTGTGCAACACAATCCTATCGAGCGTATTACAAGACAATTCACAGTCCTATCGATCGTAATACGGCTTGAGTCGCACGACGTGGACGACTTCTGGTCGCGGAGGGCGGCGTGATAAAGTCCGTGTTCCTTCGGGCATCACCTCGTAGTTCAGATCCCCGAGTCGACGAAACACTTTGTAGGGTCCAAAGTAGCAATTCAGGAGTTTCACGCTGAGACCACGGTTGCGAATCGGTGTCCACACCCACACCCTGTCTACGGGCTGGAAGTGGACGTTCCGACGACGAAGGTTGTAGTGGCCAGTGTCGACACGTTGCTGGGCTTTAATCCGAAGTCTGGCGAGCTGACGGACTTCTGCCCGTTGGGCAACCACCTGGGCGTCGTCACTTCCGTCGACAGCCGGCTCGTGGGTTAGCATAACGTTCAGCATTGTCGTTACTTTGCGACCATGAACCAGTTGAAATGGTGTAACCCCGGTGGTCTCTTGCACGGCCGTGCTGTAGGCAAATGTGACATACGGCAACACCTCATCCCATGTCTTGTGCTCCACGTCGTCGTACATGGAGATCATGTCGGCGATGGTCTTGTTGAGTCTTTCCGTCAGCCCTTTAGTCTGCGGGTGGTACGCCGTGGTGCGACGGTGGCTGGTGTGGCATAGACGAAGGACTTCTTGTGTCAGCTGGGCCATGAACGAGGATCCACGGTCTGAGATCAGGACTTCGGGGCGCCGCGCTGGAGGACAGTGGACTCCATGAAAAACTTGGCGACTTCAACAGCCGTTCCAGATGGAAGGGCTTTTGTCTCGGCGTACCGTGCGAGATAATCGGTTGCAACGATTATCTATCGGTTTCCTTGCGTCGATGGTGGGAATGGTCCGAGTAAATCCATACTGATTTGCTGGAATGGGGCAGATCGCGGCGCTATAGGCCGAAGAAGTGCTGCCCGTCTCGTCGGTGTTTTGTTCCGTCGTTGACACTCGTGCCAAGATCGGATGTGGTGGTGCATTGTCTTCGCAAGCTTGGGCCAGTGGTACTTTTCGCGTATCCTGACACGAGTCCTGCTGTAGCCAAGGTGTCCCGCCGTGGGGTCATCGTGACAGGCATGAAAAATTTATTCTTGAAGAGTGGAAGGGATCACCAACAGCCACGATGTGTTGTTGTCGCTGAAGTTCTCCTTGTAGAGCACACCTTGTCGGATGGAGAAGGTTGGCAGTGTTCGTACGAAACCGCGGGGCATGACGCTTCCTTGTCCCTCTAGGTGCTCGATGAGTGCTCGCAGCTCAGGGTCGTCTCGTTGGAGTGCTGTTATGTCGCTGACCTCCAGAGCGCCGAAAATATACTCATTGTCGTCCTCTTTGGTGCAGGCAGGACCGGCCTCGATTGGGGTCCTTGACAGGCAGTCAGCGTCATTGTGCTTCTGTCCGGACATGTACACCACGGTCATGTCGAACTCCTGCAGTCGTAGGCTTCACCGGGCGAGGCGTCCGGAGGTGTCCTTCAGATTCGCCAGCCAACAGAGCGAGTTGTGGTCTGTGACCACGAGAAAAGGACTTCCATACAAATATAGGCGAAACTTTGTAATTGCCCAGACGACAGCGAGGCACTTTTCAGTCGTTGAATAGTTCCTCTCCGCGTTAGACAGCTTCCGACTTGCGTATGCGATGCCTCGCTCTGCTCCGTCCTGCATTTGGACTGGTACCGCACCCAGTCCGGTGTTACTGGCGTCGGTGTGGATCTCTGTTTTAGAAAACTGGTCGAAAGGGCCAAGAATCGGGGGCGTCTGGAGTCTTCGTTTGAGCTCGTCGAATGACCACTGGTGTTCTTCTCTCCACTTGAACTTTACGGCGTCCTTAGTCAGGTGCGTCATCGGTGCGGACACCTTGGCGAAGTCTCGAACAATGCGCCTGTAGTAGGCACAGAGTCCGAGAAAGCTTCTCACGGCCTTCTTGTGAGACGGTGGCGTAAATGCAGCTACGGCGCGGGTCTTCTCGGGGTCAGGTCGAACACCTTTGTTGTTCACGACGTGGCCAAGGATCTTTAGTTCCCCATAGGCGAACCGACACTTCGTTGGCTTGAGTGACAGGCCGGCGGTTTCGATGGCTTGAAGCACGGCTCGAAGTTGTCTCAGGTGTTCGTCGAAATCTCGTGAGAATACCTCGACATCGTCCAGGTAGACGAGGCAGCTCTGCCATTTCATACCTGCCAGCACGGTGTCCATGACACGCTGGAAGGTGGCGGGTGCTGTACAAAGTCCGAACGGCATCACTTTGAATTCGTACAGTCCGTCGGGAGTGACGAAGGCCGTTTTCTCCCCCTCGCGTTCATCGACTTCAATCTGCCAGTAACCACTCTTCAGGTCCATTTATGAAGAATTTTGGGAGTGGCGCAGTCACTCTAACGTATCGTGGATTCGGGGGAGCGGATAGACATCCTTCTTCGTCACAGCGTTCAGTCGACGATATTCCACACAGAACCGCTGGGTTCCGTCCTTCTTTAGAACGACGACTGGGGACGACCACGGACTTTTTGAGTGTTGAATGATGTCGTCGTTGAGCATTTCCTGGACTTGATCTTGAAATATCGTCTTTTCCTTTAAAAAAACACAGTGCGGCGACTGGTGGACAGGGAGCGCGTCGTCGTCGGCAATAATGCGATGCTTCGCCATTGGTGTTTGGCGAACTTCAGACGACGTGGCAAAACAGTCACTGTATTCAGGGAGGAGGTCAACGTGTTGCCGGCGCCTAAGAGCTGGGAGCTCGGGGTTGATGTCGAGCGGCGGCGGCGACGTGCTCTTCTGCTGTGACGACGAGGTTTCCTCGTAAATTGCGGTGACCACGGCCTGCGTCTGAAGCTCCTCAACGTGGCCCACGGTGGTACCCTTCGTTAGGGGCTGCGGCTCCCCTCAAAAGTTTGTCACAAGAACTGCTGTACGTCCTTCTTGGAGATCCGTTACTCCTCGAGCGACGCCAATCCCTTTTTCAAGGAGCAGTTGGACGCTGCCTTCGAGAAGAGCTTCGCCGTCCATGCCTGCGTCGGTTATGAAGGTCATAAGAAGACTCGACCGCGGTGGTAGGTTCACATGGTCGGCGATAACTCGGATCGCGGTTGACGTCGTGTTGGTCTCCACCGGCGGCAGGACAGGCTTTCGCAGCGTCAACTGGGTTGCCGCAAGGTCGATGACGGCACCATACACGCAAAGAAAGTCCATTGCGAGGATAACGTCCTTCGAACAGTCTTGCGGAACGATGAACATTACCGGACACGTCTCGCCGTGAGTCTTGACGCGAGCAGTGCCTCATCCGACTGGCGTAATAAGATGTCATTTGGCGGTCCGTATCTGTGGGCCATCCCACGACGTCCTCACTTTCCGAAGGCGTTTGGAGAGCCTCCCACTCAGGACAGCGTAGTCCGCTCCGGTGTCAACAAGAGCCGATGCATCGTGGCCGTCGATAATAACGTTTAGGTTTGTTCTTTGCCGTTTCAGGAGTGTCGCGACGGTCTCTGGTTGCGTTCGAGTGGGGGCCCCCCGACGTCCGTGGAGGATCTTGGCGTCGGTCGTCTTCGGCAACTCCACCTCCAGGGGTTGCCGCGCCCATTTTCCCCGGCGAGGAGCGAGGGGCGAGAGGCTTTCACGTCGGGGTCGGTGCACCGGCGAAACTGGACGTCGCGGCGAGGGTGACCGGAACTCTCGGCGGGGCGCAGGCTCGGGGGACTGAGGTCGTCGCAGGTACTCGTCGATCTCCCGAGGTCGTTCACCAACACGGGGGCGCGGGTCGTTCGGATGGAACCCGCGCAGCCCGAGTCGTTGGTATGGGCATCGGCTGTACGTGTGGTCTGCTTCCCCTGGGCGCCGGTCGGGTGTTCGCCACACGTCGGTCTTTCGGGGTACGCGGGGCTCCGTACAGACGTACTGGACTTGGTCATCGTGGCATTGGTCGTGCTGCAGCGCCAGAGACTGACGTTGGGGCGGCGCGGCATTGACGCGAGTAGGAGGCGGTGGCCGTCGGGCCACTGCGGCGTAAGTTAGCGTGGGTTTTTCGGGGACTGCCACGCTGATGGGAGCCTCTGGTTGGATGGCTCTCTGCACTTCTTCCTCCACGACCTCGGCGATGGAGATCGAGTTGAGGCGATCAGTGTCGCGTAGATTTTTCCGGAGCTCTTCCCGGACGATGTCGCGGACAATTTCACGAAGGTTGTCAGCGCTGATGCGGCCCTCGTCGAACCACGAGGATGCCAGCGTCGAAACAACAAGCGTATCGGCGAGTCGGTTGCAGTGGCTGGCTCGGGCTTGCAGGGCACGCTCAGTGTTCGTTGCCTCGGCGACAAAATATTTGACAGTTGTCGGAGGGCTGCGGACAAGGCCACCGAAGATGGTGTCTCTCACGCCCGGCATGAGAATTCGTAGCTTCTTCTCTTCTGTAGCCCGAGGGTCGGCGTGGGCGCTCAGGCGCAGAACGTCCTCTACGAAGCCGGTGACGCTCTCGTTGGAGCCCTGGGTTCTGGTTCGCAGTAGGTCCTCGGCTCTCTCTCGGCGGTGGTGCTTGATGAATGTAGCCTTGAGATCTGTCTTGAAAATGTCCCACGACGTCAAAGAGCTCTCATGATTCTCGTACCGGTTATTGGCGGTCCACTCAAGCGTAAAATAGACGTTGTGCAGGCGTTGCTCGTCCGTCCAGCCATTGGGGCGGGCAACGCGTTCATACTGGTCAATCCAGTCTTCGACGTCTTCGTATTGCTCGCCGTGGAACGGAGCAGCCGTCCGCGGTACGACGGGCGGGTAAACGACGGCAGAAGCGGCCTAGGTCTGTGGCTGGTTGGCCATAGTCGTCTTCTTCGGCTTGGGCTTGTCCGACAGCAGGCCGTACTCAAAATCCTCTTCCTTGGTGCGGCGGCTGATCCGAGTTCCAGGTTCCGCGTTGAATGGTCTTTTCACCGAGCTTGGAATCGGACTTGCACTGCGGGCCCTTGGAGGGGAACGCTTCACGGACATGCGTTACCCCGCACCTCCACCAAAATGTCACGAATGACAATTGATGAGGCGATGATAACTGCCCAGGCAGCACAAGACGTCGAGATGACACCGAAATAAGGTCCTAGACGTTGGGCGACGTCGAAGTCCTTAACAAACTTTTTATCGACGGCATTGGTACGTCCACATGAGAGGTTCCGACAACATCAAGCACGCGATGTAGTGAAAACGTCATAAGCTTTACCTCAACGTCTTCAACAGTAATCGACGTCTGTTCGACGTCTTGTATGAGAAGTTCTTTGAACGTCGAGCAGGAAACGTCACAACAATCTCCTGAGCAACACTTTAACGTCTTCGACATTAATCGACGTCAGTTCTACGTTTTCTCTGGGAAGTTATTTGGACGTCGAGCACGAGACGTGCCAACAATGTCCTGAGAAACGCCTTGACGTCATCGACATTATTCGACGTCGGTTCTACGTTTTTTCGTGAGGTTCTTCGAACATTGAGTTTGAGACGTCCATACAATGTCTGAGCAACACCTTGACGTGATTGGCAATAATAGACGTCAGTTCTACGTTTTCTCCGGGAAATTCTTTGAACGTGGAGCACGAAACGTCCCAACAATGTCCTGAGCACCACCTTGACGTCATAGACATTATTCGACGTCATTTCTACGGTTTTGTGTTTCGGGAGGCTCTTCGAACGTTGAGCGCGAGAAGTACCAACAATGTCTGAGCAACACCTTGACGTCATTGGCCTTAATAGACGTCAGTTTTCTCCGCGAAGTTCTTTGAACGTTGAGCGCGAGACGTCCCAACAATGTCTGAGCGAACATCTTGATCACCCTGAACAAGCGCCTTATAGAGCCCAAGGTGCTGTCATATCACTTTTAAAATTTCTCATCAATGTCAGCATTTTTGATACTGTGCATGCAATACACCTTTCAACTTAGCGGAGCTGCAGAAATCTCTTACAATAATATCATTCTCGTTATTGTTGTTTTAGCAGGAATGGCTTAAAAAGCAGATAATTCACAAGAGAAAAAAAAACAGGATTTAGCTCGAAGTCGGCGGGGCTGTTTATAGCATTTTTAGCGTTTCTAACTTAATATCAGCGTCTTTGAAGCTGTAAGAGAATGATAATAAAGTAAGAGATTTCTGCAGCTGAGCCAGGTTGAAGGGCGGACAGCATGCACAGTATTGAAAACGCTGTCATTGACGAGAAACCTTTCAAGTGATATGGCAGGTGCTTGGCCACTACAGGACGCTTGTTTAGGGTGACTTCGAATTACAACCAAGACTGTGTATCCATGGAAGTGGCCGAAATTACCGATCACTAGGGAGCTGAAGGAACACCGTTCCCATGATTCCTGGATTGCGGGCCGGGGCGCTTGGGGCATTAAGAAAATGGTCTATTTTGTCCGAAAATACATGCTTTCGCGAACGTACCTTCAAGCAACGAAGCCGGATCCGGTTGACTCCATTGTTCCACGGTGATTCAAATGGAGACCGTTATCAATTGAAATGCCGTTCAGTCTCGACGTATGCTCGGTGTTTTATGGTCGTTAAATGTGACCTTATTTCAACGTTGACATAACGTTATCACAGACGTACGCTCGAAATTTCATGCCGTTTAATGGAACGTTATTATATCATTAATATGACGTTCTCAATTGACATCCCGTTCAGTTAAGACTTATACTCGACGTTTTATCGTCGATAAATGGGACATTGTTTAATATTGATATAACGTTATCAATTAACTTCCCGTCCAATTCAGACATGCAATCGACGTTCCACACTGTAAACGAAAAGTAGGCCGGATGAGAGTTTTAAAGAATGAGATGCCGATTAAACTCCCAAGCCTAAAGCATTCACTCCCGTACATGGGAGTATAAAAACTTTGAAACCACCACTTTACTCTGGTTGCTAGAGGACGGGGTATAAAAGCAACATCACCTGACTGTACTCCCATATTAAACTGGATTTCCTTGTATGACGCCACTCCGCAAGACGAAATGGGAGTTGAAAATACTCTCATCCGTCCACCCGTCTGCGGGAGATCGGTGCCATTGACGCAGCCGGCGTTTCCCCCGTCCCACCCAGTCCCGGCTCTGGCACCAACGGGTTTCCCGTCGTGGGAGAGGTCGTTATAATGGGTCCAGAGCGTTTTGAGGCTGGTTTTTGTTCGCAATCCCGACGCCGGCGAACACCAAATATTACACCAGTGAAAAACCAATCACAAAATACGAACTTTTCACTCAATCTGGCGAATACCCAAAAGTTGAGGGTAATATGGGGAAGCAGAAGACAATCCAGTTTTTTTCGGAGAGACGCGAGTGTAGTGCAACCATTGTGTGTTGTTTTAAGGTCCTTTCACGCGATGCATTTTTCTGGCGAATCTTGACTCGCGAAACGAGTTTCGTGAAATGGATTCGCCCTCTCAACAGGGCCGAAAAACGCGCGTCTGCATCTCCCTAGGTTTTCAAGAAAAACACAGCCAACGGCCTCTCGAAAAAGCTTTCACGTAATGTCAAAAGGATAAGCGAGCCGTTGGCGGGGCCCAGTGGCGGATTAAGGGGGGGGGGGGGGGGGGGTCTGTCCGGATGTTTTGACCCCCTCTTGATTTGTGCATGAGTAAAAATTTAGTTCGGGTGCCTACAGGTCGGTGGCGCGTGGGAGCTTCGGTGGCGCGTGGCAGCTTCCTCAATTTTTGTGCACTCGTAGCGACGAGCGCGAACATTGCATGCCGCCGCCAAGAATGCTCTATTCGCGTCGTTGACGAGCGCGGAAAGCTCTGCCCGACGACGCTGACTACCCAGAAGCCCACGCGCGAGCGCCCCATTCGGGAATTCGGGGCAGCTGGGGCCAGTGTGATGCTCGAGGTGCTCATTTCTGCGATCTGAACCTGCCGTTCTTGCCGCGTGTCGTCTGCTGTCCACGTTTTCCCGTGCTGGTGTGCATATTTAATATTCGTGCGCTTGACTGGGCGATGGTGCGCGTGGACGTGGACTGCTCCGAGGATGTGCTACCGCCGTTAGGCCTATCTGTGTAACGAGCTCGGGCCCATAGGCCTAACAGCCGGTGGTGGTGGTGAGGTGCCGGCAAAAGCGGGAAGCTCCATGACTCGCCAAAGGTAGAGTTCATTAGAATTAAGTATGACCTAATGTGTGTGCTATATTTTATTATGTGATAGTCGTACGCATTGGCCGCCGTTCCGATCGAAACAAGCGCCATCGAATGTACGAGAACGGTGGACCCAGTGAAACATTTGAACCATTAGCCGTCCAGAAATTTTCATCTGGAGTGTCTCGGTTAGATAAACGATAGTAGCGGTACGCGATGGAAGTTGGACTGAATTTTGCATTGTTTATAAAGGTTCTGTTAATTGCACTACAATTTTAAACGCGTACATTGCGTAATTAGGCTTCGTCGCTCTCTTCGGTGTCAGTTTCTTAAATCGGCGTGGTGAAAACCTATTATGTATGATGATAACAGACTGGCCTTCTGTCAGAAAGCGGTCGCTGTGGAATATCGATTTCATCGAAGCATTCCGGCGGAATCACCAGAGTCGCTGGGCACGAGTCCGGCAAATCTGCCAAGCAGCTAGCTTCCACAAACGCGATAGTGTGATTTGTGTTTTGTCACATTTGTGTGAGATTTGGAGAAAATAAATGCTGGTCTGCACCCGTCATCCCCCAACATTTGTTTGTTTTCGAACTGCTAATCACTGCCCCGAATCGTTGTTCCGAAGCGTGTCCGAACCACGAAGACGAAAAGTTACCGACTGGGAAGCCGACGTACGGTACGAGTAAAGACGACGCAACTGTTCCGACGCGGTTGCCACGAAGATGCGCATGCGCAAAGTGGCAGCTCGTCGGGGCGCGCTGGTCAAGGGTCGAAACCCCCCCGAAATTTAATGGTTTTCCTCTTCCCCTTTTCCATTGCCAGTTTTTTTTTTTTTTTGTGAAGGCATTAAAAGTTTTATGTGCTTCTTTTTCTGTTCGACAACCCACTACGGCGAGGGGCCGGACCCACAACATTCCAAAGCAAAACGAAGATGACGACACTGTCCGTGGACTGCGTGAGCGTGAGAAATACAAGTCCGGCTCCGGCTCTCCGAAGAGCTCTCGCCAAACCCGACTGTGTTAGTAATAACCGAAGCTTTTCTTCAGGCTCGCAGGTGCGAATGACTCCGCTCCTGACGTCACATAAGCCGCGAAATCCTGACCTCGAAGGACGCTGCCTCGCCTCGGAAAATGCAGGCGGCGTGAGCAAGATCGTTTCCAACTGGTTCCAAGACACTACCGCTACTTCTATCATGGTTGGACCGCAAGGACGAGAGGTTCCGGTGCAAGCAGGAGCAGCGCTTAGGTAGGAGCTACTTTTTCTGCGGTACCAGCACTTGGAGCTCTTGACGCCGTTCCTGCTTACAACTTACTCTAGGAACTACCTCCGATGCGCAAGGCCATAGCGGGGGCCGCCCTCACCGAGCAGCTCAGCTATTCACGACTCCAGCGAACTATAGGGGGTGCGCTGGTCAGGCAAAGTGGCGGACGAAAGAAGGTCGTTTTTGTCGTTCAGCACGCTGACCACCATAAATTTCTTTCACTGCAGCGCAGGCACGTAGCCAGGATTTTGTTTCTGGGGGGGGCCTGCCTATGACAAATTTCTGTATGAGGGGGAGAGGCGAGAGGAGGTCCCAGCAAAATAGAAATTTGGGGAGGGTGGGGGGGGGGCTTAAGCCTTATGCCCCCCCCCGGCTACGTGCCTGCTGCAGCTTAAGATCAGTGTTACATACGAAAGCAAAGCGATTTTACGGGCGAAGCTCCTTAGTGCCCAGCCTTGTATGTGATCATAGATGTCTGTCCGTCCGTCCGGCGTCCATGCTCACATAAAAAGAAAAAAATGTTGCACAGTCGACATGATTCGAACCTGTGCGGGGAGACCCCAATGCATTTCTAGTCTATCGCCTTAACCACTCGGCCACGACTGCGGGACGAGTAGGGGGCTCTGAGATGTGGTAGTAACTCAAGAGCTGGGGATGTCATGGATGAAACGTTGCATGTAGCCGCTCTACGTCTATACAGGAGAGGGTGCTGCTGTCAAATGCATATATAACCATGTTCCATACCAAACATTCTCTTTCTGACATGAATGAAAACAGAGCAGACGCCGCTTCGGCCCAATCAACATCAATCACCACTTGGAGATGCGGTAATTTTTTTTGACGTTAGGAACCTTCTTCTAGTCAGTGCGTAAAAATGACACGGCGGAAGAGTAAAAATAATTACTGAAACCAAAGTTTGTTTCTATGCTGCCTACGAGAACCAAGCAGCGATAGCAAACGACAGAAACGACCTCCTTTTCTGAGCTTCTTGGCGTTGCCGCTACGCGGCGCTGATTTCGCTGGAGACGCCAATATTCAGCTCATTTAAAATGGCAAGAAGAGTTTACGTTTGTTCTCGAGAGAAAAATTACGGTGGGACACCCGAGATCGTGTACAGTTTTTGCCTTGGCACGTAGCCAGGATTTTGATCTGGGGGGGGGGGGGCACCCATGACAGAATGTTGTATGAGGGGGAGGGGGAAGGGGGGAGAGTAGGCGTCAGCAAAAATGAAAGATTCTCGGGGGAGGGGGGGGGGAGGGGCATGGGCATGGGCACCCCCCTGGCTACTTGCCTGTTCTCAGCATTGTCTAATGCAGGAGCTCCTTCCCATAATCCTCCCCATTTGAAGATGCAATGCGACCTTCTTTTACTTGGGTTGCTAGGTCTAGCGGTTTGAATGCGATGCACTTCCTTAGTGCATTATGCCATTTATATGAGTGCACTCGATGCAACAACTGGAGCCAATGCAACTAAGTCGCATTCATGTAAACGCAGCTATTAGGCAGTTTTACAATGCGCACGCTGAAGCTTTGCGTACGCAAAGAATAGCGTCGTCGCCACTACGCATGCGCCGAACGCTAACCACATTTTGAACTTTGCGTACGCTATTTTTTAGGAATTGCCTGCGTTCGCAAAGAGTCTTTGCGTTGCTCCGAGGAGGATTCGTGATGAGAAGTTGGCTAAAGCCAAGACGAGCAGAGGTAAAGAATGGCGGTTCCCGAAATTGCGGCTCCGGCAGACGTCGTGAGTGCGACGTTCACCACATGGCATTCGGTCAACTCGTCGAAAGCCAACTGGTCGACAGCCAGCTCATCGATGGTCAATTTGTCAAATAGGCCAATTCGTATTAGGGTAATTTGTCGAAGGGCAACTAGTCGAAAGAGACGTTCTGTCGAAGGGTGATTTCTCGAATGGGTTAAATGACAGTTCGAGGTCAAATTTTGTGGTTTCTTACCTTTTGACCTAAATTTTTATTTGTCTGGATAGGGTAACTGTATATGCTCCGCCTTGTGGACCAGAGTACTGCAATGGGGCTTCCAGGGTGGCCATGTTGGATACAAGGCCACTTCTGCAAGAGCCCCGGATGCGGGAGCTACGAGATCGTCATCCGTGTCGTCTCCTTTCCAGCCTTTGAAAGCATGTTTTAAAACATCGCTCGCATTATAAAACAAAGCGATTATACTGTATCCAGTGGCTACACATAATTTTGAATGGTCAATGAACCTTCAAGTTCGTTCTATTTTAGTGTAGGATATATATTTCACAAACGCAAAGCGAGAAACATGATCCGCCCGAAACTCGACGCCGGGAAGGTCGCTTTCCCGCACAAAGGTCGGATCCAGCTCGGTGCATGTGACCGCTTGACCGGCTTCTCCGCCAATACGGAGTTGGCGGCAGAAGGAAAAGGAACGCGATACTCAGGCTCGGCAAGCAGAGCCGATACAGTTACTCTATGTCTGGACTGTGCGCAGTGCCCTCGTTAGGCCACAAGACTGAATAAAAAAAATGTAAAAATCTTGAGAGGGCGAAGACAGGAAAGAACCTTGAGACAATTTGAGAAATGTGTCATCTCGAGATTGTCCTTTTGTTAATTTCCTTTATTACTTTTTGTAACAAGTCGTCGCAGACTGTCACCGCGAAGCGGCTTGAATGGGTGGACAGGGTAGGTTAATACGTGCCCCAGTGTTACTTGCGCGACGTTGTGACTGTCCCTTACTGCATTGGCGTAGCCAGGGAGGAGGGTTATGGGGCTTCAGCCCTCCGTCCCCTGGTCATGACCATCCCAGCCACCTCGGCCATGTCGTCCCCCCCCCCCCCCCCGACGCACCCCCAAAAAAAAATCTACGCACTGCACCTTGAAAGTGGCAAGTTGTTATTTTCAACAAGGAAGGGCACACTAGGGATCAATTACCCTGCAGGATTTTAGGGGTTACTATAGCGCAGTATTTGTTTTAAAATGTCAGGAAAAAAATATTTTGGCTTGTAAAAAGGCGGCGTCCAGTGAGCCTCTGCGACGAGTGTTCCTGCGACGAATTGCCCTATGACGAATCGGCCTATTGGACGAATGAACCGCCGACGAGTTGTCCTAGACCCTCACCACATCATCTCGACTGCGATCTACAACGCAGGACGACATTGCTTTCCTATAGTAGGTGCACGTCAGAAACGTTTAAATTAAGAGGACCCAGCAAGGTGCGCAATGATTGCCGGCAACTTGTTGCTTGCGACGCACGAACGTTTCTCGGCGAAAGTACAGTGTGCGAAGGTCAGTACACGAGACCTCCCTTGCCTAGGCAACGCAAGTGGACATACCAGTCGACCACTTACATTGTATTCTCATATTTAATCGAATCTAAAATGATACTCTGAACCAAGAAACTTGTTTTTTTCTCAAGTTACAGGATTTTGTGTGCAAAAAAAAAAAAGTGTTGCTGTTCCTTTGTGGCGTTGCAAGCACGAGGTGCTTAGGCTTTTTCGTTGCGGCGGAGAAACGTTATTCTGAAACACTCTGGCACAGCGTGCGCTAATGCAAGCGCTAAAATTAGTGCTAGCATTGGCTAAAATTGCGTACATTATTGTAAAACACCTTAATGTTTTGCTTGACATGTGTTAACCTGCACACGTTTTGCTTCTCTTACAGCAACTTGATTCTCTTGGTGTGGCCAGCTGTGTCACGGTCCTGTCAGGGTCTTTTCCATCTGTCCTTACAGCCCGAGACTGCCCCGAGATGGTAAACGAGCGTGCATTTACTCAGTACTTAAGTTTGCGGATGATTTCAATTTGTGTATCCTGCTTTCGAACCGTCTTGGAAGGACCCGATGGTCAGAATAGACGATTTTCAATGTTCCCAAGCGCCCCGGCCCGCGCGCGAGGAATTGTGGGAGAGACTGTCCCTCGCCTGGCCGCTCTGCCTTAAGATTGCATTGCCTTGTCGCTTGTCTCCTCTTAATTCTCTGTTTTTCGAATCCATTACCTATTTTTATCTATTCCAGTGTATTTTGTATTGCTTCTAAGTGTTTCTATTCCCTTCTGCGCGCAATATTTCTTGTATATATATTGTATTTGTGTCTTTATGTCGCCTTTTTCGACGGGGGTGCTGACGGACAACACACCGCATCGCGCGTCGTTTCCCGGGTGAATTGTTGCTACCGATTCCTATCGCGCTGTTAGCTGTTCATTTTGGTTTATTTGACCCGCGTGCAGTCGAGAGAAGCCGTTTATGAACACCCGCGCATATGTCATAGGGGTAGGCAGAGCTCTGAATCAACAATCGTGACGCGAGAGCAGAGTGCCCTGTGATTCGGCCGCCCGCGCTCGCTTCATTGACTCGCACTGTAGCGTTTGCCTTCGAGTGCCGGTTAACTTGACCAAGATACAGCACGCCGCTTTGCCGTCGCAAATCATTTGTCCGAATGCCTGCGAAACCGTAACACCGTTCGGCATATCCAACGCTGCGGCGCCTGACAACTGCACGCAGCGGCGCGAGCCCTTTGCAAGTGCCGGCGGTTCAACGTCGTGGCTTGTATGCGTCTTTGGCATGCATTCATGATCCGTCTCCTCGGTGGTTGTCAGTTGCTAACATCTTGACTCGAGCATCAGCTGACATCTTGACTCGAGAAATAAAATTATCGAAGGAACTACGAGTTTCAAGGTGACTGCCTGGGTGACAGCACATCTCTGCATTTGAAAAAGGGTGTTTGGTCTTAAGGTCGGAGTTGGGTGAAGCGTGTTACCGCAAAAGCGGCTCGTGCCGCCGTGTAAGCTTGCAAGATCGGCTAATCCTCCTGTCCCGCTGATTGAGAGGCGCTGCCTGCCAGGCCAGAGCTACTTAGGGCGAATCTTTGGCGCAGCTAGGCACGAATGCTTCCGAAGCGGCGCCACACGGCAAGTTATTGAGAATCCCGATGCGGCTGCCGGAAACTAAAGAATCGGCATCCCTGCGAGTATGGAAGGATGCGCATCCGCCAAGCGCCGGTCTCGACAGCAGAGGGCACAGCAATGCCTATCGGCCAACTCTCCTGTGGTCCAGAAACTTTTGTTCCCGACTGTACAACTAACTATATGTACAAGGATATAACGGCCATTATAGCACATAACGGCCATTATAGCATCATTCAGTGCCATTATAGCACTGAATGCATCGAATCCAATAATCGCATTCAATGCGTTCATGTAAACAGCATACACCGTTAGGGCACTGCATCGCATTCAAGTCTCTAGACCAGGGGCGCTATGCTACACAACATGACCAAGTGTGAGCGAGGAACCAGGACTACGCCATCTGCTGCGATTTGTCAGTGGCGCGGCAGTGACCTATGCAGCAGAAATTATTGTCCCGGTCCCTTGGTTCCGCTTGGTCCCGCGGTGTAGCATAGGGCCCCAGGGGTCTAGAGACAGATGTTCGCAAATCCCCCGAGCTCACAAGCCCACAGAAAGTGCGTTGTCTCGTCGGAGTGACCAGGCCCTCTCCATTGTCTCCCTGCTTTTAGGGGGATTGCAGTTAACAGCAATTAGGTGGGCGCCTTTTTAAAAAACAAATGTTATGCCTTTTGATTGATGAGTTCCCGAAGGTTGCCAGCACGTTCGAAAAAGAAAATACTCCGGCAACTCCGTCTCGGTTGTGCGAATGCTCGCTTGGATTTTCTGCACTGCCTCCTCCTTCTCCTTTTTTCCTTCTCGCAGCTCTACGACATACTCGGTTTTCCCCAGAGTTAATGATCTATCGTGCGAATGCGCCATTATGCACATGCACAAGGCGAATCAGAAGCCTTTTAGGTGCACCACCAGTTTCTTTGAAGCTCCCTACACATACAGGCATTGTGTTAGAATGACTCGTCTTTCTTTTTTTTCTTAAAGGGTCACTATACCACTGTCTAATAGTCTATTTACGGTCATAAATCTAGGCGTGTCTGCAATAGTTCTCGAGGAATCGATTTCTGATACCGATTTAAGTAGCGATAGTAGTGATAGATTGAGTTATTACCAAAAATAGACTATCAAAAAAAGTGGTTCAGTGTCTTTTTAAATTTTTTAGCACACAATTGCTGACCAACAGATTAAAGCAGGCTCCTCCGTTCCGTGCAATTTTCTCCGTAATCAGTCAAGCAACTTGACCGTCAAACTATATCTTCGTTCTGATATAGATGTTTGGTATACTATCCGTGAGCGGATAGTTGAAATAACAGCTGCAAGGCTACATCCTTTCTATCAAAGTAGACCATCTTCTGTGGCGGAGTTAAGGTTTGAGAGGCAAGTGCTTTCATGTGGCCCTTGTAGGTTGCTCTTCACACTTCCGTTTGTAGATCAGGGTTTAGCATGGTGACGGGGTATCTTTTTGGTGGTAGTCTTTGTCCAAGCCACAGTTTTCATGGGCATAAGAGCATTGTTTGGTTGACAGACACTTAACTTGGTATTGTGAGTCAAGCAGGTTGTTATGGTCGTGCTCATCTTCTTTGTCAATGCATTCTAAATATTTAGAGGTGATTGTCTTATTGGTCACTAATTGTAACTTGGCTTTGTTGCAAGTTTTTGTCCTCTGATCCTGAGTTATCAGGTTGTAAACCAGACCGAGGTGCCTGCAATTTGACTGAGGCTTACTGTGCTGCAAGGTCCATCTATCTTCACAATACCTGGGTGGTTGAGATGAATCTTCAAAGCTCTACTTTTAATTATTTGTATGATAGTATTTTTGTTGTTCTAAGTGTTGGCTTCCCTTATGCTTTGTATTTTCAGAAGTGGGCCTTCAACTCCTTCAGCTGGTGCTGCAAGCCTGCTAGCACAACTTGTGGCCCAAGTACCAGAATGAAGAGCTGAAAGCACAGTTTGAGTGAGAGAACTAGTGGCCCTTGCACAGCTAGAGAACTGGACCGGGCAGTCATCAGAGCTATTTATGCACCACTTCTATTAGCTCCGAGATGTTTCGGTAGCGCCCTTTCTTGATTTCCGTCCGTGACATCACAAACAAAATTTGCCTTGTACTGACTGGCAATATTTGCCTCTACCTCCCTGTAACTGACAGGATTTCCCTCCCTGTTAGCCGGCGATTGGGTAAGCATTATCAGTATACAGGAAGCTATGGTACGGTGAATCGCAAACCTCAACCATAGTGTCGCCTTTGGTCGCGCACGTTGCTAATAGTCCGCGTCACTAACTGTATGCACTGTAGGCGAAGCAACGCCAGGAAAAAAAAAAAGGGCAAGTACTAGGAAGGCGGGACAGAAGAAGAAGGCGAGGGGAGATTGGGAGAGCACTAGGAACGTTAGAGAGGAGAGTAGGTTTCTCTCCTCCCCAGCCTTCCTAGTGCTTGGGCTTTCTCCCCTAGTCTGGCGTTGCCTTCGTCTGTACTCCACGTAACTATAGTCTGTTACAACTCAAGAAGGTAAGGCGAGAGAAAGGAAGGCCGGGGAAGAGGAAGCAGACGCAATGCTGGAGAGGAGAGGAAGAAACAGATGGAATGCTAGAGAGGAGAGGGGGAACTTCCTCCTTCTCTCCAGCATTTTGTCTGCTCCCTCCTCCCCGGCCTTCCTTCCCCTCGCCCTATCTTCTTGAGCCGTAACTTACCATAATGAAACAGAGTATAGAGGACATGTTGCTTTTTGAAACAATCAAGACTCATGAAAGATTGATAAAGCCCTGTTGGTATGTTTATTTTTAATTTTTAGTGGAATGGACCGATCACACCTTGCGTTCGGTGCATGTGTGTAGCCGCCATAACTTTAGTTTATAAGAGGCAGGCGGCAGTGCTTGAGACACCTCGTGCCGTCTCGTGCTTTGCATGCACAGAGCTCCAGCGAGGTTGGGGCACGTGCAGAAAGACGCAAGTTCCCTCGATGCATTGTGGCAGCAGTGGCTTTGTCAAACTGGCCTGTGAAATCGGTCTATTGCAACTAAAAAAAATTGAAATTATTTGTTAAGTTAGGTGATTCCTTGTTCAATATCTGCCAAATATAATTGTTAGGTGTACATCCTGAAGCAAAATTTTGATTTCAGAAAGCAATGCAGAAGCGCTAGGCGGGACGCTATAAACCCGAAAGCATGACCCATAAAGCGGTATCTCGAACCGATGGTCGTATATTTGTGAAAGAAGAGCGCACTTGAACAATGGCCAAAAAGGCCCGTGGCGTCGCGATTCTAGTTTCTTCCTCTTCTTGCTTTGACTCCGCGAGGACGCGAAAACTATCCTGCAGGAAACGCGACGTCGTGATTCTCACTAAGCTGAATCCTTATTTTACAAAAATACAGCCATCCGTTCGAAATATCGCTTTATGAGTGGTGTTTCGGGGTTTGTGGCGCCCCATTTAACACTTTGGCTACCTTATCTTGTGAAATTCAAATTTTGATTCAGCATCCCTTTAAGGTTCTGAATCTGCGTGAAGCCTTTAAAGTGACCGCATAAGTCGGTTTGGGGATGCATCGCGCTACGATTTACGACGGAGGTGTTTGAAGGTAGTGGAATCATTGCATAAAAAGTTCAGAGAACAAACTTACCCGAGTAAAAGGTAAAAAAATAACTATTTTCTTTTTTTACCTATACACTTTTTTTACGTGGGCGCCGCCATCTTCAATTCTGGCACTTCCGGTATGCGTGAAAACGTGGCTTTCTTCTCCCCTCGACAGTAGAATGTGTTATCATTTTAATTGCAACCGTCAGTCGTTCTTGTTATCACCCTTCTATACTTTTTCACTTGTTCGAGGTTGTAATCTCTTACTTTTTTTTCGGAACGCATACCGGATATGGGGACGACGTGGCTGGGTGCGAGGCTAAACGAAAAAGGTGTATAGCGCCCGTCTGCTAACTGCACCGTTTGACCTGCTCAAGAACCGACGGATGGCAACATCGGCCCCTGCGGCTCGTCGCTGCTCAGCAGCCGCCCAGTCGCACCAAAACCAGACAACCTTTTTGAGTCATAAGCGGTGCACACTTTTTCGGTGCTATAATTGTCAGAACATTATTTTCTTTTCACTCCAAATAAAACACATTAAATGAACACAAAACTAATCAAACCGATGGTTCGTCGAATAATTTCAGCTACATGTGGTGTGCTTTTTCCTTGACCGTGGAGCTACTGAGCTGCCATAAGGCGTCTGTGCCGTTGCCGCCATCTGTCGGTTTTTGTGCCAGTCGAAGGGTGCGCATATAGCACACGGGTGCCATAGGTAAACAAAACCATTTTTTTTTACTTTTTACTTGGGTAAGTTTTTTCTTTGAAATTTTTCTGCGATTCTTTCATTACCTTCAGGCGCCTCTGTGGTAAATCGTAGCGCGATGCGTTGTGAAGCCAATTTATGCGGTGATTTGATAAGCTTCACCCAATGCGGAACCTTACGATAGAGCAGTACTATTAGTAAGTGCTGGGAATAGTGCTGATTTTGCTCTTTGTTAATGACCCGACACTGGTACAGTGCTGTGTCAGTGCTAAGTTAAGTTCAAGTCAGCACTGTTTTACTGTTGATTTAGCTCTGTGCCGTATATGTGAACTATCCTTTATGGACGTTTCTCAGAAAGTTGATAACTCTTGCATGTTTGCAGTGCACACAATTATGATAATGGAAGGGATTTTGATACTTTCGCCTAGTGATTGTGTGAGAGTGAAGAAAATTATAGTTTGTAGGAGTAAATTGCTAGAAATGTATATTAATTTCAATTCCAGCAATACAGGTATCCTACAGTTTTTGCCATGGGTCGTTTTGTTTGGTCTGACTTTTCAAAAGCTTGCAGTACGCTGTCAATTTTTCGGGCTTTGAACTTTTTTACATGCTTGATGACATTTTTGCGGGACTGTCACTCACTCCTAAAGTTACTGAGACCATGAAACTATAGAAAATGAAACTAGCACAAAAGGGTAGATAGTTATAAACATGTTTGATGTGAACTGTTAAAAATAAGGGTGTACTGTGTTCTTTCTTTTTTTTTTTTTAAAGGGTTACTGCAACAAACTTTTAGCACTAATTTTATTGTCTAAATGTCAACCATGTTCTGCCAACACAATGGAGACACGAATTTTTTTGCTAAAAAAGACGGCAAAACATTTTTTAAATAAACCAAATACTGTCGCATCACACCGCATAAAAGCAGCACCGCTACACGGAAACATGGGGGCAGGCTGTGTGCGTCCCAGCCTTGTCTAACTTGGCTGAACCGGATTTATTTTTTCTCCTGTGCCCATTCAACTCCCGCGGAGAGCGGGGAGGGACAACTCGAATGGCCAGCTTGTGGTGCATTGACGCCATAGGGTGGCGGAGCTCACAGCCACGCCAGCCCCCCTGTAGCCTTGACTGAAGACGACCCAGACGACACAAACGCGATGCATATCGGGAGATCTCCTGAGACATTAGTTTTAAATAAAGTTTTCGTGTATTTTTGAGCAAAAAATTAGTGTCTCCATGGCATGGTATGGCCAGAACGTGGTTGACATTTAGACAATAAAATAGGCACTACGATTTCGTTGCAGTATCGCTTTGAAAACATTCTGCCCTTTTACCATATTTTCAATATAGGTAGTATTGGTATTGCTTTGAAGAAACTGTCTTCAATTCACTTTTTGAGAAAAGTCCACTCCCCGCCTGGTTTGCAAGGTTCATACGATGACGTCGGAAACATCTGTTCTGTTGATGATCAGGACATTTAACTTAAACGCTTGTGCTTTTTTGGTTACAGGTCCCTTCCAGCACTATGCAGGGAAGAGAATGGCCAACAGAGGACTGATTGCAGGAAGAGTAATTGCATCTGCCGCTGCCACAGATAACGAGCAAGCTGCGACATCTCAGAAGGAGCAGTCAGGGTGTTACGAGCAAGCTGCGACGTCTAAGAAGGAGCAGTCAGGATGTTTAACATAAATAAGTTGAGGTGAAAAATTTGACTCTCATATTATGTCTTATCAAATTCTGTAAAGCTTGAAATAATTTATTTAAATATTTTAGGACTGATTAAGGAAAACCTGTGAACTTATGGTATTGCTCTATCAGGGCGCAGCGTATCTCATTGCCGCCTACTGGATTTTTTACATCCAGTATGCGAAGAAGGCACATAAGAAGCTGACTTTCATTGAGCATGGTTTTGGGGACTGCTACATGAAGCCGCGGGTGAAGGTACTGGAATCGGTCAATTTCTACAGTGTGATCGAGGCTTGTGTACCACAGTTAGCTTAGCGTACCCTACACTGTAATAAATACCCCTGTCAGACGGGCATTTAAATGGCCTTCAGAATGAACTTCTTCAAGGAATCGACGAATCAGCTCACGATCTCGGCTCTGCCTGTGCCCTTCAGTGTTCGCATGTTCGCAGATATTTTAATGAGTTTGCTAAGAAGGCCATTTAAATGACCGTCTGATAGGGTATACGCCAGTTTGTACCCAAGGCAACATGAGCTCTTGCCACACGACATGGGCATAATGTGTGCAATAAATTTATTTCGTGCATGATGCTACCTGCTTATGCTTTTCCCTTCACACTTCCTGACTTTGAAGAAACCCCTTAAAGGTAGGAAGAAAATACTCTCAGAAATCACCATTAAAACTTCTAGATGGATGCGATGGAATACTCCCGTAGGTACACAAAACTCCCAGGAGGATGTGAAAGAAGACTCCCGTGGGCCCACGTAGTAACTCCCAAATGGATGTGAAAGAATAGTCCCATAAATGCACGCAAAAACTCCCATATGGATGTGAAAGAATGGTCCCACAAGTGCACATAAAAACTCCCATATGGATGTGAAAAAATAGTCTCATAAATGCACGTAAAAACTCCCAAATGGATGTGAAAGAATACTCACATAAATGCACGTAAAAACTCCCATATGTATGTGAAAGAATTGTACCACAAGTGCAGATAAAAACTCCCAGATGGATGTGAAAAAAATAGTCCCATAAATGCACGTAAGAACTCCCAAATGGATGTGAAAAAATAGTCCAATAAATGCACGTAAAAACTCCCATATAGATGTGAAAGAATACTCCCGTGGGTCCACGTAAGGACTCCCAGGTGGATGTAAAGGAATATTCCCGTGAGTCCACGTAAAAACTCCCATAAGGATGTGAAAGAATACTCCCATGGGTCCACCTAGGAACACTTTGATGGAAGTAAATAAATACTCCCATTGGTCCACGAACAGACTCCCGTACTGATGGGAGTTCTGTACTTACCCCCTTGCACCCCCAGAAAACTCTGGCCTGCATGGGAGTCAATTCCGAACTCCCATCCGGCAGAGTATATCAAACTCCCAGATGGGAATGCGCTAGAGGACAAGCGATATACTCCCATTTGGGTATATTTTCGTTTAGTGTGCAGCAAAGCCATATTTGTTATGGGGTGCGACCTACCCCCTTGTTGGGCTCGGTGATGGGCGGTGCACCGCAGTTACCAAACACCATTCCCCTCTTATGGGTTCCAAGCTGAAACAACCTGATCGGACTCATAAAAGAGTCCGCACCGAAGCCCTTTCAACGTTTCTGAACAAAGACAACTGCAATTCTAACAACTATTTTACCAGGTTTTTGTACTGCACTTTGAGGACACTGCTAAACCACTGTCCAAGGTATCTCGCTTCATTGTTGCTAAGGTTCTCCAAAGCATAGTAGGAACGAAATATGAAGCTAAGAAGCTCTTTTCAGGTGACCTTCTTGTGGATGTGTTCCAAAAGCTCCAGACCACAGTTCTGCTGAATATTCAAACTATCCATGACCTCAAGGTGACTGTTTCCCCTCACCACACACTCAACACCGTTCGCGGTATGATATCGGAAGATGATCTGGCAGACAGCTCCAAGAAAGAAATTGTGGAGGGCTCAAGGTGTTGTCGCCGCAAAACGAATCAAAATCCGACGGGATGGTGAAGAACGACCCACTAGACACATAATTCTAACCTCCGAGAGAAGTACGCTGCCACCTTCAGTGAAAGCAGGCTACATCAATTGCAGAGTGCGGCCATACATCCCAAATCCTCCCCGCGGCTTCCGTTGCCAGCGCTACGGCCATGGTTCGCGCGCTTGCCGTGGACGTAAGACCTGTGTCAGATGCAGTGGCGAAGGCCACCCTGCTGATGCTTGCAGAGCAGACTACAAGTGTGCCAACTGTGACGGTGACCACCCTGTTTACTCAAGGGCTTGTGCCCACTTCAAGAGAGAAAAGGAAATTCTTGCGCTCAAAGTGAAGGAGAGCATTAGTTATCAGGATGCGAAGCGTCGTCTCTCCGCTTTTCAGAGTGGTTCTTTTGCCGAGGCGGTGTCCAGCAGGGGACCTGCACCGTCCAAGGTATCAGTGGCAACCCAGGTCTCTTTTCCAGACCTTGGGAAATCACTGCAATCCCCCACGCCCAGGCTGTAAATTGCTCTGCCTGGGCATTCAATCTCAGCTGCAAAAACAGCTGACACACCCGATGGTGCCAAGGACCCAGGTGCCATTGATGGGATGGTGACGACTCCATCGTCCCTTCCTTCTACTCAGTCCCCCCGGAAGGGGAGCGAGCCCATCGCTGCTCTTCTCTTGGGAGGACTTCGACGAGGAAGCAGCGCGTTTCACGTGCAGTGGACAATACGAATGGGGCAGTGGGTCGGCCCAGTACGTCAACCGCCCCTCCAACAGGGCAAGGCAGAGGCCGGTGGTTGCCCCCCCCCCCCCCCCCCCCGGTCGTCTGATAGCTCCGAGGCTCCTGGCAGGCCTGCCAATAACGTGGACGCAGAGGTGACTGCTGATGCTGGCACCGCTTCTGCTCCAGAAACTGATCTAGAGGACATGAAGTGGCAGACAACAAATCGGAAACAGAAGGGGAAAAAAACCAGTAGTTCCTCCAAATTGATTCTTTCATTCCTACCCTTTTTTTTTCTTCAATTTGTTTCTATAATAGGGGCATTTCCATAAAGAATGACTGCGATCATTCAATGGAACAGCCGTGGTCTTTTGAGGAATTTCGACGATGTGGAGTTCCTCTTGGAGGAACATCGGTCACAAGCTCTATGTCTGCAGGAAACTCATCTCAATGCAAGTCGTACAAATTTTCATAGGCGGTATTGCATCTTTAAAAAAAGAAAGAAATGACGCATCTGTTTCTGCAGGGGGGTTGCAGTGATTGTTCCTAAGCACATTCCCTGCTGTGAGATCGATTTAGCCACTGGACTGGAGGCTGCAGTGTTGGTGCGCCTCCTTCTTCACAATGTGGTCACTGTGTGTTCATTGTACATACCTCCTTCTTTAGCTCTTACCTTAAGTGATTTTAATGATCTTTTACTCCAGCTCCCGGAATTCTTTCTTTTACTTGGAGATTTTAATGCCCACACATGTCTATGGGGTAGCGACCACGTTGACGCCCGTGGTCGAATGATTGAATCAATTTTAATGTCTCATTCACTTTGCCTTTTTAACACGGGAGAACCAACCTATTTTTGCCCATCTTCATTATCTTCATGTATTGATATTTCCATCGGTAGCGTTTCCATTTTTACTTCCTTTACATGGGTCGCAGACAATAACCCGCATGGAAGCGATCACTTTCCGATTTTCTTGAGAAACAGCATCCCTCCCCCTCCCCCAAGAGCGTGCCGGTGCAGACTGCCCGTTGGAGGTTCGAGAAAGCGAATTTGTCTGTTTTTACCGAGGCGACGCATCTTGCATGTACATCCTTTGATGAACTCTCGGTTGACCAAGTTACAGAACTGTTGAGTGAACATATTCTTTATGCAGCATATCTTGCTAATCCTGTGACGTCCACGCATCTTCCGCGGAAACCCAATCCTTGGTGGAACGATGAGTGTTCTCAATCGCGTAAAAAACAAAACAGAGCATGGGATATTTTTCGACGTTACCCCATGCAGAGTAATCCCCTCGCGTTTAAACAAATGAAAGCTCGTGCAAGAATCTTTCGTCGCCAGTCCAAGTGAGAAAATTTCTAGGGGTACACCTCTTCATTTAATAGCACTGTAACACTAAAGAAGTCTGGGATAAAGTTAATCGAATTGAGGGGCGATACCATGTGTGATGATGTGACTCAGTGTGCAAAAGAAGAAGTGTGGGTCAACCCATGGATCGGCTTGGAGGGGACGACGAAGAAGAGAAGAGGTGGGGAGTGCGTGCGCGGAGAACGCGCGAGAAAAAAAAACACCATCGGCCAGAGAAATCGGCGGCTCGCTCTTGCTCTCTGACCAGCAGCCTTGTCCCAGCGAGGGCAGCGCATAGAAATCTACGCTGCCCGGTGTCCTACTGCAAGAGCACATGGTACGGTGACTCTTGGGTCATCGACGGAAGCCCACCGCTCCCGCTCCTGACTGCCAGCCACAACCGTGACCCGACAACGACAGCTCCAGACACGAGACCCGCTGCTGCGCATGTTTGTTCCAAGACATGGTGACTGTTGCGTTCCCCTTTCATTCATTTCTTTAACTAAGTTTTCTTTTTTCTTTTAGATAAGTATATAAACTCTTGACATTTTTTGTTAATACATGTTTTAAGAAAAACGAAGGACATGTGTATCTTGTCTATATTTAACCCTAAAGAACCTTGCTACAATTAACTGGCGTTCGCGACAGGAAATATATTGTCCTGTTCCCTCGTTTTCCTAAGTAACAATAATTGATCAGAATGGAGGGTAGAGAGTTAATGTCTTTGGGCCCTGAGTTGGGACTGGCAGGAGCGAAGTTGAGGACGTGGGTAGACGAGGAGTGAGCATGCCAACGAGAACAGAGGGCTGCTGAGAGGGAATCACAGCGCCTCAAGGCAGAAAGTGAGCAAGGCATTATAGAATTAAAACTTCGTCTTGCAGAGGCTAGCGCAACCGAGATAGGACGAACAGATAGCAGTGAAGGGTCACGTCGCACATCTATATCTATATCTCCTAGTCCTCACAAGCTTATGCCTCCCTTCGATGACAGAAGGAACGATCTTGACTCGCATTTGAGGAGATTTGAGCGGGTAGCTCAGTTGCAAGCTTGGCCGCAAGAGAAGTGGGCGACTGCTCTAAGCATGTGCCTTGTTGGCCCAGCTCTGGAGGTCATAGGTAAGATGTCGTCTGAAGACTCTCTAGAATATGATAGAGTGAAGAGGGCTTTGCTCCAGCGGTTCCGTTACACGCCGCGAGAAATTGAGAGAGAACAAGCTGTTAAACGGAGAGACAGGGAGCCAGTTTGTTGCAAGACTAGAAGGGTTCTTCGACCGCTGGGTCATATGAACGCATGCCCAAAAACCTATGAGGGGATTCGTGACCAGATGATCGGGGGCAATTCGTTCGGTATTGTGATCCGAGGCTCGTGGTCTTCTTAAAGGAAAAAAAGCTTTAAGACCATCTCGGCGCTGCCTGAAATGGCGGACAACTTCCGGGAGGCGCAGGGCCAGCCTAATCAGGCCAATTTCAGGAGGGAGGCCAAGGAAACCTTAGATTCCCAGAAGGAAGATGCGCAATGCAGCAAACCCGCTCTAAAGATAAAATGTTTCTTGTGTGGTAAGTTGGGCCACAAGGCAACAGATTGCCGATCAAAGCCAAAAACACACGGGTTCTGTCAAGTGTGTCAGAGATTAGCCACGAGTCCAGATCATGTCCGCGAGGAAAGAACGGAAATACAGAAGTTTCATATTTCGTAAAACCCGGCGATGATCCTGTTGGTAAGACGAACGCTTTCTCACGGGGAAGAAAGCAAATCTCAACAAACGGCCTTCAGAACGTCTCCTATAGATATGACTGAAAAGGCAAGACCAATTCTGTCGGAAGGTATGCCAATCATAGATGGGGCATTAAACGGCAAAGCAGTAAGGGTGTTGACGGACACAGGGGGTAACACCGTGATAGTGCGCCGGGAGCCGGTCGCATCTGAAGAGTTTACTGGCAAAGTCGGTCTCGTATTTTTGTTGAACGGGACGTGTCTGACTGTTGCCAAAGGCAAACATTCACCTTGTGTCGCCGTTCCTAACGGGACAAGGTAATCGCCAAGTGTACGGACCGTCCTCTGTATGACGTTATTGTGGGGAATATTCATGGAGCGAAAGACTCGACCGAACAAACCCTGAAGGAGGTGGCTGACGCGGGAGGTTAAGTCGTCGCTTCCGTCGACAGTAGTATGCCAAGTAGGTACGTAAGATCAACTTAGTAACGTTGGGGGTGAACGGATCACCACGGATGTGCTAAAAGCTTCAGGGGGAAGATCCAACGTTGGAGATATGCAGAAAACAAATTGGCACGGTACACACGACGAAGGGAGGAAACAGAATGAACCTTTACGAGAAAAAAGTCCTTATAATGCGCTGCTGCAGATTATCAACGGGCCGAGAAATACATCAGGTGGTGGTGCCAATGTTGCTGCGTAGCAAGGTACTGCAGGTGGCACACGATATTGCTTTGGCCGGACACCAAGGTGTAAAACGGACAACTGGCCGGGTACTGGCAACTTTTTATTGGCCCGGTGCCCAGGCCGATATCAAAAGATATGTCAGTTCATGCGACATGTGCCAGCGAACAATCTTATGGGGAACAGTAGGAAAGGCGCCGCTGGGAAACATGCCTATCATCGACACGCCCTTCGAACGAGTGACCCTTGACATAGTTGGTCATCTTTCTCGAACGGCTGCGGGAGGTTATCGGTATGTACCGACAATGGGGGATTTTGCCACCCGATACCCCGACGCTATACTTGAAGACTATCTACTCGGTTACAGTGGCGGAAGGGTTACTCGAAATGTTTTCAAGAGTAGGCCTCCCACGAGAAATTTTGTCGGAGACGGGTCGTAGTTTCACATCAGACCTAATGCGGGAGGTGACAGAGCTGTTATCAGTTAGACATCTGCTGCCAACGCCCTACCACCCCATGTGCAACGGTCTTGTAGAGCGTTTTAATGGGACTATCAAGCAAATACTTAAAAGGATGTGCTCAGATAAACCCCGCTCGTGGGATAAATATTTAGCCCCACTCCTCTTTGCGTAAATTGCGAAGTTCCCCAGGCGAGTTTGGGGTTTTCTCCTTTTGAACTGATTTATGGGCGCCAAGTAAGAGAACCTCTCTTTAGTGTTAAATATCCAACATATGGATATTTGTTTCGAATTGAGGGATCGGTTAGAACAAACGACCCAGTTAGTGCACCAAAAACTACAGCAGTCTCAACGCAAGCAGAAAAAATACTTCGATACGGAAGCAAGAGGACGTCAATTAAAAAATTGGAGACCGAGCCTTGATACTTTTGCCCAAAAGCAACAATAAATGCTAATGCAGTGGAAGGGTCGTTATCCTGTATTGGAAAGGAAGAACGAAGTGGACTGTGTACTCGATCTGGGTGACGCTCGAAAGCTGTTTCATATTAATATGTTGAAGCCGTACGAAGAACGAGTCGAAAATTGAACTAGTAAAATGCAAGTTAATTCTTTCGTAGCAATCGAGGACAGTGTTACGGATAAGGAACTTCCATGCATGAGCGTGAAGAGGACCCAGGGACCGGAAGATGTTATTGAACCAGACTTGTTGAATGATGACCAGGCCGCCAAGATAAACAAACTCCTCTACGAGTTCGACGGGGTGTTTTCTGACCTACACGGTAAGACGAACCTGTTGGAATGTCGTTAGGGTCTAGTGTCGTCAACTCCAGTAAAAACGCCGCAGTACCCAAGGAGACTCTCCGTCCCAATCGCAGCACTCTAAATTCCGGGCATAAAAAAGATATCAAACACACCAATGCTTGTTCTAAAGCAACTTACTTTATCGACCATTTTCTCTGTACGGTACAAAACTTCACGTATATACAGAAGGATTTTGTGACAAACGTAGCTCCACTGCAGGCATCGTGATGCCCATCTCACGTCACAACGACAAAGTTCAAGCTGTCACACAACATTGCCAACGGTGGCAGAGCTAGCGGGGCTTGAGGAGGCTAACGAATTCATAGTGACAAAGCCAGGCCGAAGCTGGACAGTGTGTCAGCTTCTAAACCGGTCCTCCAAAGCCTTTCTACGTACGTACAACGAAGTAAAATGAACAAATCGTTGCAAAACGTTTAAGCCTTCTTAAAGCATATGTTGACAGCGGATACTCAATTGAATTTCAGTAAATTCCAAGACGCTGTCAAGTACGTGGGAAAAAGGCGGCAGATTCTGCTGCAACATCCACTCACTCCTTCGTTCCCAATGTCAAGATACCCTACTATAAGGACGACGTTGCGTTCCTCATCAACCTTCATGCCTGGAGTGCAACAAGACGCCTTTGGTACAGCTATGCTTCCCATTACTCTCCCCTATATATGCTGGATTCGGAGCTCACCTGTCGTGCGCCGCGCAACCTGCCCACGCGTACAGAATCTGTTATACATAGATTGCGCCAGGGGTGTTTCCTACACGCAGAGGCTTCGCGCGAAACGCCACTAGCTTTACTAAGCCAAGACATGACAGTGACACAGGTATTTTCCTGCTCGAGATGGGTTCGGCGTATTAGCGACGAAGTTCTGGAGTCGCGGAGGGGCGTTTGGAGATGCCTTCACGCACTCCGCGCTCGTGCACGAAACTCAAGTACCACAGCCACAAGAAAGGTCTTACCCGGTGAAATCCTGATTGGATGTGCACGAATTATCGCGGCGTGCTAGACGAGTTTTGACGGGAACTTCGTGGCAAGGACCCGAAAGTGTGCAACCTGCGTCGCGTCAGCCGGACAAAGTTTCTGCGGTTTGCTTCACGTGTGGAACCAAAAATCGCGCTATAAAATCAACCAGTGAACGAATAAAACACAACGACGCGCCATTTTTGTTTTAATGGTCCAAAAAAAAAAAAAAAGAAAACCTGCTCAAACAATGTACTGCTGCCACACTAAACGCTGTTCAAGTCAATCTCCCCCCAAAAATCCGCGAGTGAAAAGGCTCTCAACTTTATCAGCCCGCGCGTCCGGGGACTATAGGCGCGGATCGCAGGAATCGGTGAAGTGCCGGTCTCGTGGTGCACGGTTTGCGGATGAAACTCGCGATTCTGCCCGTCGTGTGAATCGACCATTAATGACCATAACCCAACGTCAACTCCCGTTAATTCCGGTGTGCCTCAAGGCTCTGTCCTTGATCCTCTCTTATTTTTTGGTTCATATTAACGACCATTGCTATCTCATATTAACTCGTCCATAAGCTGTTTGCAGATGATTGCGTTGATTATCGGTAAATCATCAACGACTTTGATGTTCACATAATCCAATCTGATAGCGATGCTATTTCGACCTGGTGTGACACGTGACAGATGAAGCTGAATATTAACAAATGGAAAGCGATGAGAGCTTCAGGTAGAACTGCAGCTTGCCCAACTTACAAATTGTCAAATAATTTCCTTGAAAACATATCATCTTACAAATACTTAGGCGTTCCTATTAGTTGTGATCTGTCATGGAAGGCTCACGCCGAATATGTCCTTTACAACAGTTATCGCATGCTTGGATACCTACGACGTACCTTTTCCTTAGCTCCGTCATCGTTAAAATTATTGCTTTACAAAACATTCTTAAGACCTAAGCTCGAAAACGCATGTTCGGTCTGGGATCCTGATACAGAAATACTTATTTCAGCACTCGAAACCATAAAAAATCGTTGAGCACGCTTTATACTATCAAGCTATCATCACACCTCTAGTGTGACTTCTATGAAATGTAGCCTCTCATCGACTCCCTGTTCCACCCGGCATATGATTTCTCGTCTGTGCTTGTTTCATAAAGTATACTTTAACAATTTTATATAAAACGCCAACTCATCAGTGACCCTGTCTACATATCTCCTCGTTTTGACCATCACTGCAAAGTATGCGTATCAAGGTACAAGAATAATTCCTTTGACAGTTCCTTCATATCAAAAACTCCTGAATGAAACCGCCTTCCCCCGTGCATTGCGACAATCAATGATCTATAAGGGTTTAAAGGGATACATCAACGAAATTCGAAAATATACCCGTCGTGTTCAGAAATAGGCTGAATATGATCCACAATACCCGTACATGACAATCGCACGTTTTTGTTTTCAGCCCGATGGCTATATTTTCTGCTATAACGGCCCACTCTGGCAAGCGCTCGGAGAGCAGCCAGCGGAGGGCACGTGACGTCCGGCGCAATCGTGACGTACTTTGTCTCGGGATGAGCAAACCTGCGGCGAGGCTGACGTCGTCAGGACGCCGTAGGTGTCCCAGCCACCGAAGAGGTCGAAGCACGCCAGCGATCGGGCCACTGCACCTAACCGCAAAGCTGCTTCTGTGTGAATTTTGAGCGACGGGTTAAGGCCCGTTCACACTCTTGTGACCGAGTACGACTGAAAGAGACGAGATCTCTTAAAACTTCTTAAATTTTTTGAGAACGAGGGAACACACTTAAGGCCCCTGTATACGGAAAGGTAGCGCCATTCTTTGATCCTCCGACACACCCTCACCCTCTCGAAAAATCCTTCTCCTCCTCTGGGAAGTTCTCCCGCCCGCCTCCTTTGATTGGCCGAGCCTGGCCGAGCCCGGGCGGTTTCGGTTCGCCACTTCCGTCCGCCATGATTTGTGTCCCACCGCGCTGCGGCCTCGCATCCACCGGCTGCATACTACGTTGCCTGCTACTCGCCGGAGCTTGTGTTTTTGTGTCGGCAGGGTGTGTGTCGAGTGTTTAACAACGAAATCAAGCTGCCGCCATGACGTGCTGCTGTGCGGTGGGTTGTTCCAATCGTCCCGAAGAAGGAAAGAAGCTCTTCCGAATCCCCCTTGGGGTGCGGAACAAAAAACGAAGGAAGATTTGGATGTGTCGAATCAAACGCAAGTATTTCACGTTTACGCCCTCAACCAGACTCTGCGAGGTAAGTTATGGCTCAGGAGTGACCTCTTATTATCCCATCTCGTAACTATCTAGCGTTAAAGTCAAAACGGCAGCGACTAAAGAGCGACCGTGAAGACGCGAGGTAGCTTGCGATCATTGCGGCGCGAGTGCTCGACCCGCGCGGAGACAAGATTGTTCCTACGTCGTAAACAACCAACTGGCCTTAAACCGGCCCACTGCCAAGCTTTGCTGGACTTCAATTCCAAGTTGCGATCTTGTGCTGTGCCCGCGTTCTTCGCTGACTTGTCAACATAAACATGATCGGAGTACGAGGTGTTCGAATGAAAGGGTGGGGGCATGATTCGAGTTACCACGAGTGAACGGCTTGTCCTGGCCCTCATGGTGTCTCACGCGTTAATTACCAAGACATCCTGAATGGACAATCTATGGTAATGATGAAATCTGTCAGCTCACATGCCGGTTCCTCGCAGCGCTTGAGTGAGTTAACGACCATCGATTGCCACGCGTCTTGCTGATCTGATAAACTCGCCGCTTGCCAACGAAGTTGCATGAAAGCGAGTACGATTTAGTGATTGATTACGCTGTGTGCTATGTCTCATAACATCAACAACGCGGTAAAGGTGTTAAGTTAGTTCACAATGCTACTGCCCTCGTTAATTTACAGTACAGTTGCAATTCCAACGTTGTCTCGATTGCGTGAAAGATAAAGTTCTTCAACCTTACATTACAGGATCACTTCACTATCGATCAGTTTGAACCCCTTATACTCGCGAAGGCAGGGGAGAAAAAATTGAAACGGGATGCAATTCCCAGTCTCTTTGCTCATAATCCTCCACCCAAACCAAGAAGACGTCTCTCTCGTAGAAATCAAGAGATGTGTGGTATGTACTCAAATTCTATATAGTTTATTTAGGCTCAGATAGGTTGTCTTACAACTCTGCCTTTCAGCTGAAAAACCAGCATCAGCATTAGTTCAGCAGATCCAGACATTTCGGGGTGGTAAGTCTTTTCTCCGAAGCATGGCACTCTCGCAGCTACAAGTTCTCACAAATAGTGCCCTCACAGCTCGGGACACGACCCCATTGGACAACGAGCAATACCATGATTCTCGTGAAGCAAGCAGTGCTGCTGGTGAGTCAGTTTCTATCGTTTCATAACGCTTTTACATCTGCATGTTCTCACAAATGGTGCTCTCGGCCTGTTTTCAGCTCAAGACACAACGTCACCGGGCGATGAAGAATGGAACGTTTCTGCTGAAGCTAGCACTGCTGCTGGTGAGTCCGTTTCCATCGTTTCATCACACTTTTATGCCTGCGTTTTCTTACAAATGGCGCTCTCGGTCTGTTTTCAGCTCAAGACACAACGTCACAGGGCGATGAAGAATGGAACGTTTCTGCTGAAGCTAGCACTGCTGCTGGTAAGTCCGTTTCCATCGTTTCATCACACTTTTACGCCTGCGTTTTCTTACAAATGGCGCTCTCGGCCTGTTTTCAGCTCAAGACACAACGTCACCGGACGATGAAGAATGCGACGTTTCTGCTGAACCCAGCACTGCTGCTGGTGACTCCGTTTCCATCGTTTCATCACACATTTACGCCTGCATTTTCTTACAAATGGCGCTCTCGGCTTGTTTTCAGCTCAAGACGGAACGTCACCGGGCGATGAAGAATGCGACGTTTCTGCTGAACCCAGCACTGCTGCTGGTGAGTCCGTTTCCATCGTTTCATCACACTTTTACGCCTGCATTTTTTTACAAATGGCGCTCTCGGCCTGTTTTCAGCTCAAGACAGAACGTCACCGGGCGATGAAGAATGGAACGTTTCTGCTGAAGCTAGCACTGCTGCTGGTAAGTCCGTTTCCATCGTTTCATCACACTTTTACGCCTGCGTTTTCTTACAAATGGCGCTCTCGGCCTGTTTTCAGCTCAAGACAGAACGTCACCGGGCGATGAAGAATGCAACGTTTCTGCTGAAGCTAGCACTGCTGCTGGTGAGTCCGTTTCCATCGTTTCATCACACTTTTACGCCTGCATTTTCTTACAAATGGCGCTCTCGGCCTGTTTTCAGATCAAGACAGAACGTCACCGGGCGATGAAGAATGGAACGTTTCTGCTGAAGCTAGCACTGCTGCTGGTAAGTCCGTTTCCATCGTTTCATCACACTTTTACGCCTGCGTTTTCTTACAAATGGCGCTCTCGGCCTGTTTTCAGCTCAAGACAGAACGTCACCGGGCGATGAAGAATGCAACGTTTCTGCTGAAGCTAGCACTGCTGCTGGTGAGTCCGTTTCCATCGTTTCATCACACTTTTACGCCTGCATTTTCTTACAAATGGCGCTCTCGGCCGGTTTTCAGCTCAAAACACGTCTCCATTGGACGACGGCCAATACCACGATTCTGGTGAAGCCAGCTCTGATGCTTGTGAGTTCATTTCCATAGTTTTATTGCACTTTTACGTCTGCATTTTCTAACAAATGGTGCTCTTGGCCGGTTTTCAGCTCGAGGCACGACTT